>BMAO01019545.1:0-197542 GCA_019973975.1 Trichonephila clavata
ATTACAACGTGAACAATGCAGTAATCAGCCATTTAATGAGAAAGCTTTCAAACTGAGGTCCAGGCCCAGCTTATAACGCTGACTGAGGGAATTCAAAACGTTCCTAACTATTTCAGTTGCTAGTGAGGGGACACCATGGTTCGGTCATGACCATCTTCGTGGAAAGCGTAGACTAATCTAAATAAGAATAAAACTTTTCCATTGGGTAATGCGATGGACGCTCGATTTTGGAAATCTTATCCCAAGAGCCGCTTGTTGTAGAGATTTTTTAGGCGTGATTGTTGATACTTTTCAATATCTTTTTCATTTGTGGAGATGGTGGATGATTGAGGTCTACTGAAATGGCTGTTTTGGGCATTCTTAAAAATTCCTTCTTCCTGAAACTCATCTCACAAGCGAGTAATTGTGAGTGTGGTTGGTGCACCTATCTCGCTGCAATTACTTTCGAAACTGTTTTTCTTCTTCACTTATGTCCTCAGACTTCCAGTAGAACTTAAAATAAAAAATACGTTGTTCAAAGTTTAGTCTGACATTTAAACAATTATTTAAAGCCATCCAGTTCGAAAAAAAGGACAAAACAAAGGGGTTATCATAAACATTTATATAAAGAGAGCATGCATTTTACTGGGACACCCTATTTTATGAAATTAATTCGGCTTTCTGGCTCAGATGTTGGCCGCAATAGCAAAACACAGTCCTGGTCACAAACTCATGAGTGGGTTTGTTTCATTTGAGACATGTCTTTGAGTTTTGATTTCACTAAACACATGTCACGTAACATAGGCGATGCAAGTTAAATCTCTCAATCTTTTAAGTCATGTCGGAATGATGTGTATATTAGAAAAGTGGGAGCACAAAATCAGTATTAGATTCATCACTGAGTTCAAATAACAGTTTGTTGCTAATTGTCTTTGTGTTGTTTCTTTGTGTGAAGTAAATTAGCAATCAAATCAATTTAGCTCAGAAAGTTCTCCATCCTTGGAACAGGTAAAGCGGAACATAAGTTCTGCTCTACAACGGCTATTTATTCCTTCCTGCCCTTGTACGATATCCCAATAGAATAGTATTTTTCGCTATTGCTCGTATAACTTGATCGTTTTTCTTTGCTCAAGGATAACATTTGATTGGAATATTCCCTTCCCCGATGATGCGATATTCAAACAGAAGCATTCCCCTTCGTTCCTGGTATGATATAAAAATTGTAGCATTTTCTGCTGGGCTGTACAATATTTTCCTTGCCAAAAAAGCACATATAGCTTGGGTCCCGTTTTCTAAAGCTAGGACTTTTTCATTTCTCAAATACTTTTCGAAACTTTCAGCCAATCTTCTCATGAGTAACATCGTTCCCATCGCGTGGGTGGCCAGAGGCCCCTCTATCAGATTGGCCCTTGTCCACACTCTCCCTCTCTTGCTTCTTGTGGGTGCTTAGTGCAATCTCTGTTTACTCTATGGCTCGACCACTGACAGACGAAGGCACTCTTGCGACCGTGTCTATCGGAGGCGATGATGGCTCGACGAGCGTGTGTGGTCATCGGAAGAGAGCCTCTTGTCCCTTGCGTGTTTTAAAACATTTCTTTAGCACGTTTTGTGATTGTTTGTTGGCCCCAAATGTTTTCTCAAAGGTGTCTCAGGAGATAAGACTATGAAGAGGAGGAGGAGGAAGTGACCAGATATTGCACGTGGGATGAATACGACTGAACAAATTCTCTAATGATTTTTGTGAAGATAACTTAATTGAGCAACATCATAAATTGCAAGGTTTTTGAGATATTTTAATGAAATTAAGTGATGATAAATATGATTTTGGGATAAATTTGAAAAATGTAATAAAATATTCTTTATTTGGGCGTCAATTATTTTTCTCAGAATTATCTTAGAAGAATTTTTATTTTTTACTGATAATAAATATAACGTTAAAGGCGACACACACATTAGCATATAACAAATCACTAAATAGTATATTTGATCATATAAATTTGCTTATTTAAAAATTATTTCTTATTAATATCAAGAAAATTAAATTATTTGCTTTATTATTTTTTAATATTGTTGCATGGACTTATAATCATATAGTTGTGAATTTATCTAGAGTAATCACAACATACGAGTATAATTAAAATTGCATAAAAATGAAACAGTTGTTTTCAATGTAATATTGCAGAAATAAACGCCACTTTCTTACGCCAGCGCTTACCCAGTGGCGTAACGTACACCCCCACAACCATCGCGGGGGAGGTGGCAGAATTCTAGGGGGCCCATAGCCTGACTACCGTAAAGTACGCAATCTTTTGTAAAGTCCAGCTTGGGTTCCAAAATCTGACTTTGCAGGGGGGGGGGCAGTATTCTCCGTTACGCCACTGTGCTTGCCCATTTTTGATTCTGACTTCGAGCATGATTGTATTAATTTTTTTTTATGAAAACTGATGTAAAACTGCAGTAGTAGTAACAAAATTTTAAATCAATCGAAAGCCAGAAAAGTGGGGAACTTAAGAAAAGTCTTTTCTAAAATTTGAAAATCTTAAAATACAATTAGTAACATATGAACTGTTTTTGGATTTGCACTAAATTAATGTTTATTATAACGAGGTTTTCGAGGGGCCAATAGTCGAGGTGACGTTTCGAATTCTTATTCTTTCAAAGACAAATTACGAGAGCTTGTTAGATACTGCAAGGTAAATTCTATCCAGTTTCAAAGTTTTGATGTAGTATAGCGCGAAAGTTTAGAGAGCAAAGTACTTAACCAGATAGTCAACTCGTCGTTTTAGAATAATGAAAATTAATGTGGGTTCTTTACCAGTAGCTTCGTAAACTTTAGATTTGCTTTCGAGCGATGAATTTAAAGCAATCAGCAACAACCTGTCTTTGGGCACATTAAAAGTGAAATCATTGATTGATTTTTTATTAACGTCCCTCTTAAAAGCAACACTAGGACTTTGAGATTAAGACATTCTAATCATGAGCAATATACAGGTAATAAGGACATTATACTCTAAATTCTGCATCACTCCAAGCGAAACTTCTAAGTTCCAATAGATTTAGATATAATACGTAGCTAGAGTGCAATATGTGTTTATTAATGCTGCACTTTGAAACTATACTTAGGCTATAGTTGATGAACCTCGTAATTTTGAATTGCGTAAACGATACCTGAATTGGCACCTTTTACTCCAAACTTCCACACTGCGTCATGTGAGGACTTTGAGCCTCGACAGATTTAACTTGAATCAGCCCCTGTACATGGTGTGTTTTCATACCCCGGTCACAAGTATGGGACCATGATCTCTCGGCTACCTCGGCCACAAAATACGCGGTACTACTGACATGTTGCCAGTCATGAGTCAGAAAACATAACCACTAGGCTGATACGCATTAAATATGTCGAGACTTAAAAGTCCTCCCGTTGGTATGGTGTGGTAGTTAGGAGTCATCCTCGTCACTTGACCATGGTTCAAAATTGCGAGGTCCGTCGCCAAAAGCCCTCGTGTAGCTGAATAGACCGACGTTAAACTTCACTCACTCACTGTCATCCATGAAAGAAATGGGTTAGAGAAAAAATCGAAAACTAAATAATAATATAATTTCTTATGAACATGATATTCTCCCCCCCCCCCCACCTATTAAATAATTTAAATTTCGTCTCAAGTCATTTTCGGGTCGTTCTTTGTAAAAAAAATATTAAAACTTATTTAAAAATTTTAGGATAATTTTTAGAAACTTATACAATAAGTTTTGATACACTAGTACAATTATGAAGGTAATATATGATTTTTTTATTATTGTTTCATATCTAATAACTTATAAATTCGATTGTTAGAAGAAAACGAAATAAATGCATAGCTAAATATTAATAGTTAAATTACGAATATAAATCGCATAGATTATAATTAATTTGATTTACGAAAAAATCTCGCTACAACATAAAAGAAAAATAATTTGTGCACCACTGTCTATACGATGATAGTAAAAACGAAATAAATAAGTTTACTTAAATCTGATTCTGAAACCCCGCCTAAAATATTTGTGAAAGAATGCAAAAATCATAAGAGGAAAAAAAAATAGAGCTTATGTATTCTTAAGATAATTTTTTTTTAAAAAAAAATTTGCTCTCTTAAAAGTTTATAATAAATTTTTGATTAAAATTAAAACAAAGTTTCTTTATTTCATTTTAAAACAAAAAAAGGGTCGGTCTTTTCTGTGATCATCCAACCACTACGTAATCATAAAAGTTTGCGTTTTAATGTTGAAAAATACCGAAGAAAAAGAAACAAACATTTCAGATTTCTAAAACATCCTGTCGTTTGATGCAAAATACACCCGAGGAAAATAACCCGCGAATATATATCTGCACTTGATGAAAAATTAAACAACTTAATCGTACCTCAATCGCACCGACTCTGCGTTATTTTCTATTTCCTCAGTAAATGAAAGAAAATTAATATAAAAAGCAATTCTTTTGAATTTTGGTCAACCCCCTCTATCTCAGACCACCGTCGTAAATATAAACACATACACAAATGCCTCGAACAATAAAAGTGAGAATAAAGTTTACGGAATGGGAAAGAAGGCAACAAAAAACAATCATAACAAAGGCCCGCGCCAACGTAAAAAGTATCTTTAAAAGAACTCCGTAAAAGCAACGCCAGCGTGATTTAGAGCAGCCAATATTGTGCCAACTTGGCGCAAAAAGACGCTTTTAATGGCGGCGAATGTTTATTTGCAGATGTTTCGTTTCTTTCTTTTCTCGCTGGGCTGGGGGGAGACGAAAGATGCAGATCTAAGCTATAATTAAAGAATTGAACGGGCTTTGTTACGTGTCATGGTTGACAGGGTGTTTAGAAACCGAAACAAATACAAGATGGCTGCGACTTTTTTTGGAAACGGGGCAGAGGTTTGTTTATTTTTGCTCCCGAGCTGCGCAGGAGTAAATCTTTAAATATAAATTATACGAAGAAAGGAAATAAGAATCGTTATTGGGTGGAATAAACAGTTTTGTTATGAATACACAGGACGCACCATAAAGCAATTTCCGCCGGTTTCTGGTATGGCTCGATTCCGCCTCTGTAATTTATCTCTAAAACTTTTATTACGAGTGTCGGGGGAGAGCTATTTATTTATTGATAAATTCTTTTTTTTTTATAGTTAACCTTTGTCGAGTCATTTGGAAGAAGTTAGAAGAAAACGAAGCCTATGATTTTGAGGCAGGTGAAATATATATTAAAAAATGTTGAAAAAATTGTAGATGAGGTCCAGCACGTGGCAAAATGAAAGTGTTACTTCAACCATGACGGAATTTTTTTTCTTGTTTCTTTAGACCATTCATGAATGCGATGCGAAAGAGGTTTGAGTAGTTCATACTAACGGAAAAATGCATGTTGAAAAAAAATAAATACTAATGGAAATTTAACTTCCTTTTTTTTTTTTAATGTACTTCCTTTTTTAGTTGTATGCATTTTAATAATGGAACTTTCAGTTAAGAAACGGACAAAAAATGAAATAGTAAATCCAATATTTCCCGGAAATGTTGTTTAGAGTATTATTACTTTTATAACAAAACAAAAGTTTACTACATACCAATGAGGAGTTTAATTTTATGCCTACTATATATATAAAATCTCAGCTATACGCTACTTTAATTTAAATTTCTTTTCATTTCAATACATATTCTTTAAAATAGTCGCAGGCTATTTATACAAATATTTCAATATTTTACTCGTCCTTACTCAAGCCATACACATTTCTTACCTTCTAGAAAATTAAACACGAAGAAAATAGTTTACTAATTCATGCGATTGTGCTCGCAATGAATTCATTTTAAAAACGGAATTTATGTCTACATGTTTTTGTAAAAGTTATATATTTTATTAATTACTTTTTTTTGCAAATGAATATATATATATATCGACTAAAGAGGGATATAAAAAGCCAAAGAAATTTCCATAATTTAGAAATATTTTAGTTTAAATTTTACTTAAAAATGTATGAATAAATTTGAAAAAACAGAATCTAGACTTTAAATTGAATGAAAAATTCAAACACATTTTCAACTGATCCTTTAACACTTGAGCGGAATTAAAAAAGAAAACACGTAAAATATTAAAAAATTTTCCTTATGATACAGAACTGAAATCACTTCTAAATTATTTTAAAATCAAAATTGTATTCTTTGCAAAAAGGAGTTAATGATATGCAAGAGAAATATTACATCAGATCTTTTATTATCCTATAGTATTAATACTTCAGCTATTAGGTTTTCATAGAAAATGTGTTTCTCAGCTAACTGCATTTAAAGACTGATTTAGCATACATTCACATTTTCAATCAACTGTTACTTGTTGTACATGCTGAAAAACCTAAGCTTAAAAGGATGATGAAAATCTCTTTTGAAACACTCTGCTCAGCATTCCGTATTAAAACAAATGCACTACGCGTCCTTTTCTTAAAAACAGAATACAAAACTAACACCTGTGTATTTGTTTAAATTTCCGACATTAGAAAAGATGAACATTTTAAAAGGATTTCACAGCTCGTTTGCTAATGGAAGATGAAGTTCTTCAAAAAGCATGAAAATTTTGCATGGAATTCTGGATATATTTGAACATTTTGGAATCTGCCTTAAATACCACTTATTTCCCCCAGTCAGTTTATTAACTACTGTTTTTTTAAATACTTTAAAAATTGTTTTTAGAATTTGCCGTTGAAAAGTAAATAAATTTTAAAATTAGTCATACTGAAAGGAAACATTCAACGAATGGAAGGAATAAAATGTTTAAAAATACCATCTCTGAGCAGAAATTAAGTTTTCATCTCCAATATAAACAAGCTAAATGAAACAGGAATATTATAAGACTTGTACGGAAAGCTCAGAAAGGAAAAACATGTACAAAATAAATATAAAAAGCTAAAAAAAAGCCAAATTTCTAATTATAAACTATAAATAGAATTAATTGTAGAGAATGGTGTCATATTTTTATACAGCTTCCGGATTTCAAGAATCTCACTTCTGGTTTAAAAAGGACTGAACAATAAGTGCAGGACTTGCAGTTTACTTATATTAACTCTTTCATGCTTGGTGGTACTCATATTGTACCACCCATTCTTATTCGTTTATTGTGTGATGGTACTTAAAACGTACCACTTGTTTGAATGCCTCAGAAATTAATGCTAGGTGGTAAATTCTGTGAACCCCAACAGAGGTCAACTCCTAGCAGTTACTCAAGGTTCCAACAGATGTCAGAAGCTAATTGTGTGCAATGGGTTTATGCAGTAGCTCATTTTTTGATGAGCTGCGAGTCTGTTGAGTGGTACTTTTTAAAAGGGACTGACTGTGTTGTGTATTTTTAAGTGTTTGGCTTGGGCGCTCTCGGCAAAATTAAATCCTAGTACAGGTTCACATCGTCAAATCTCAGGTGCCTCCCTCTGGGGAGGAAACTGGACGTCAAAATTACTTGCGGTAATTGGCATCGCCTATAGGGTGCCGTGCTAAAAAGTGATACCAGCTCCTGGGGAATGTACTAGGTCTGCAAAAATTTAAATACCAATGCGTAGCCCCATTAGAAAAAAAATTAAGCGTAAATGAAAGTGGTTCTTGTGATATTTGATACAAATCAGGTAAGTACATACATTATGTAACTAAATAAGTCAATATTTCAACAATTAGTACCTCACATGTACATTGCTATTATAAAAATTTGAAAACATAAAAAATTTTCCACCACGCTATTGAAGGCCATCTTTACAAATACAAAATGCATTCCGCTTTTTTTTCGCCTTAATGGACATGCCTGATAAATTTGCTGTAAATTACATTTTTTAAAATAATATTTATTAAATAATAATACACAAATGTCCTGAACGAGCAATAGCTCGTGTTCAGGACAAAATTAAATACAACTAATACACTTATTACGTATGTTGACTAAATAAAAACAGGTAAAAGAAAATAATGTATAGAATAGAATAGTTAAAATTAAAACTAACATTAGGTAAATTAGGACTAAACTAAAATTAAGCTTACAAAATTAGATTAGGAAAAACTGAAAATATTTTAATATATAGGATGAATAACAGTATAAGATGAAGAACTGTATTTATTTTCCATAGTAGATAAAGCTACCATTGTGCATGGAGGGGGGGGGATTAAGTTTCCTGCGCTATCATTCTGCTTGAAGCGCGGTGGTACAAAATATGTACCACCTATTTTTTAAAACTTTGGACACCCTTTGATTGAAAAAGTCTTTAATAGTATTTATATATGTACAAGCATTTGTTCAATAATTATAGTTTTGTGGGGTCTGTCAAAAATATTTGTAATTATTTCTCTCTAGAGCATTATTTTTGTCAAAAATTCAGAGCATGAGAGTTGAATCATCGCAGAAACATGAAAGCGATTTTTTTTAGAAAAAGAATAATTGAAATATTAAAAATCAAAATTTTTTAAGGAATTAAAATACTATTCAAACCTTATGGACTTGTATTAAATTTTTTTTCCATCGAAGGGAGAGAGATGTAATACATAAATATTTTATTGTATGTTGAATTTTTACTCGTAGTAGATTTCAATATTCGTAAACATTTCTAATCCACTTTAAATTTTCCTTTTTTTTTTAGTTTTTAAATCTTTTTTTTTTCGATATATGTAATTCATTAAAATACTCAATTTCTAAAATTTTGATTATGAATTCGTTTTTACACTTTTATAACATGTTTTCTTTTATACGAGATGCCTTTACAGCAAAAGCCAATTCCGTTTTGAATTTAAAAACGCATTCCACCATTGAATGCTACTTTCATTTCTTTCACTTTGTCAGGTTACATAACATTATTTTTATGTGGCGATTGTTTCTCATATTTTTATAAGTAAACCTTTTCTACATTGAAAAAAAATAAGTGATTGGTATTTTTTGATGGTATTGTGAGTCATGAGCTCAATTGGAAGAATTTTAAATAACGATTTGAATTTATCCGATCAAAATTTGGATATTATTGACGACTTCAGTTTTTAACACGATAATAACACCACGAGCATGGCTCTATAACTGTCCCAAATACTGAAAAACCTCCTAAATCACCTGATTTAAGCCTAGTAGAACATATTTCGGAAGACTTTGATTTAAAAAAAAAAAACATGATTCATAAAAAACAAAATGTAAAGCAAAAGCAATAATCATAGAAGAGTGGAGTAACAAAAATTGATGCAGAAATTACAAAAAATCTGATGAAAGCTATACCAAGACGTTTAAAAGTTATTGTGCGAACTCCAAAACATATACTACTAAATGTTAAATTAAGAAAAACAAAAAAGTACAATATTTAAAGTTATGTTGAGATTCCTTTGAAGTGGACTTTTAAGACTTTTTTGAAGTAATTTTTTAGTAGTTTTTTGATTAATTTTTTGAAGAAATAGTTGCATTATATTGTAAAAATTGGTTATGTTATTCCCTTAAGAACACACACAAGTTGCAGGTATAAAAAAATTTACAATTTTGATACATAAATTTTTATTAGTCGAAAACATTAAATTGTAAAGAAAACTGCAAGTGTACGGACACTTTTGTGGTCCATTGTGCGTATATATATATGTGGGACGGCGTCTAGGGGAAGGTTCGATTTTTAATATTAAAATAAGCACGCAGAGTTAAAATAACCTAATTTATTAAAAACACAACTAAAACATTTACTATCTACAATGGGTTTTAAATAATTCGAGATAGCACCATACTAATTCCGAAAACACGTACTCTTTCTCAAAACAACGGAGACCGATTTCCTCTGACCTGCCTTCGTTCAAGCTTTGGTGCAACTCTCAGTTTCTTTTCTGCCACCTCATAAATACATGACCTCATCGTATCGCGCAGCTAAAACTCACGTGGTTTCGATTAGTGGTGCCATCTCTTACAATAAAAATCAAAAGAAGTAAAAGAAAACTTGCACTCTTTTCCTACATATATATATATTCAAGATCTGACCAAATTTAAGACCCTTAAAAATGAGACTTGTAGTTAATTGAGGAATTTTGCCCTCCTACTTATTATTAGGACCATTTATTATTAGGTTAGTTAAATCCTCCTAATTTAAGTATTTGTCTCTAATCAATTCCTCCAAGTGTATCCAGTTTGCAAATCCTCAAGCTCTTCTCCAGTGAACGGAACAATGAGCGATCCTATATCGTATTATAATAATTCAATCGTTTTAGAAAAAGAACAGTAACTTTTTTTAGGTCCGTGCTAAAAAGAGTTAGGTGTATTTAAGAGAAAGAGGAAAGTTATTGAATCAAATAAAACGCCCTGTATTTATCGAGTGAATATGTTATGATGAGCAGAAAATTGTGTGCTCAATAAATGAACTGGTCGTAGGTTTACCACCTTATTCGTTTTCGGAAGAGAGAAAACAGAACATTTAAATAAATATATTTTGAAGACGGGTCTCTAAAAGCGAAAATGAAAAGGATAGAAAAAGAAAAAAAAAATTCTCTCTCCCTTTACAACAAGTAGGATTTATTAGGATACAGATTTTTTAGATCATAGATTCCCAACCTTTTTTGAACTGGCACCCCCTTTTCTAGTGAATATTTCAATACATCCCCCTTCCACACTAGAGAAATAAGAATGTACATAATACATGGTGAAAACAAGAGTTTAGTTTTAAAAAATATTCTATTACTAATAGAAAATATTTTTTTAATTTAATTTTTTTTAAAGCCCCAATTTTATTACTTGCGAATCTGAAATAGCAGTTGCCACAAATATATTTAAATCTGTAATATTATATATTTTAGTTATAGATAGGATATTGTTTTGCTTGACAGAATATTGTTGGATATTTGATAGGATATTGCTGTTTTATAAATTGACAGTTTCAGCCTTTAAAGAATCGCACGTTAATTCCTGGTTAACATATTTAATTATGTTTCTTGGATAATATGCGTAATGAAATGCAGTGGACGAAACATTTTCCCTACTGCTCACAAAGACAACACGTGCACTACAGAAATTAAAATGCACTATATCATTGAATTTAATGTAGGTCTGAATGTATTGTAATCTTTTAAGATTTTCATCCACTTCCCGTACTACCGAAATATGTGAATTTTCGTACATGTGATATAAAGAAATGATTTAAATACATAAATCAACATGAGTAAACAGTATTAAAATTTACTTTTGTTAGTATATGATCAGGGTGTTTTTTTTAGTCTTTTTTAGACTACATTTGGTTAATCTATCCAAGCCCTTCCGTGCCATCTCAACGCCCCCTAATTTTCTCTGGGTCTTTTACTGCCCCCCCGAAGGCCTCAAACGCCCATAAGGGGGCGTTATCGCTCACGTTGAGAACCTATGGATTAGATACATTCATTTCATACATACAGAGATTCCGTTACAAAATTCTTCATTTATATGTAATGTTATAAGATAGTTTAACCAAGATAATATGTTATTTTCAAATTTTACGCAGCATAAGCAAATAACAAAAACAAAAGGAAAGAGAAACCATGATCAGATGACACGTCGTCATCTGAGGTTGCCTCTTAATTTACTACTTTGAATCGTAGCATATTTAATTGTTTTGTGTGTGAGTAAGGTTTTGCAAACAACAGTTTAATAAAGAACTAAGGGGGATGTGTTATTTTTCAAATGCTCCTATCGAATAAAATATTAAAAATGATTCATGTATTTATTTATTTAATATAATGTACTTTTAAAATAAAGATCTTTTTCGGTGAAAGCAAAATTGCATTGTAGCATAAATAAAATTTAAAAATGATGAACTACCGAATTTATGAAACTTTTAATAACCTTTTTAATAACTCTTAACGGTGGATAATATTCTAACGTTAATTATATTTTTTATTATAATTAAACTACCAAGAATTCTACCTCTACGTAACAAAGAATTGACTGAATGTGATGAAAAAACATTCAATATTTATCGAACTCTGTGACAATCCACAGCTGTTAAGCGGGAAAAATGAATGCGGAACTTCGAATTCTTTTCGAAATGAGAGAACTGTTTGTTTTGCCACTGAGAAAACATTCCTATTTAGGGAGTTCTCCACCGCGTTCAAGCAAGCAATCGAATGGGCAAAAGTAAATACTCGAGAAGTGAATTGATCTGTCTCACTACAACAGATATTTTCTATTTTTCTTGCACAGCTTGTGTGCACACAAAACTTTCAAAAAGAAACATCATTAACTCAGTCATGCCATTGTACTGTTCTAGTGCCCACCGATAAGCGTGCGAATAAATAAGTAATTGAAACAAAGAGTGTCTACAATTTACATAAATACGAGCAATTGAAGGAGGAAACAAAAAGTAAATAGAAGCCCCTTTGATGTCCGCCGCCGATTCGAATTCTTTTCGCCGAACCAGACTGAGTCAGGAGAGCATCAACAAGTGGTTCTAAAAATAGAACATTTTTCTTCCGCTCTTCCCCTCCCCTTCCTTCGTCGGGGGAGGCGGTTGCCGAAGCGCGGAAGCTCAAAATGAAACGGTCAGTTAACTGTAATGAGTCAGTAAAACTGAAGCATGGCCCCATTTATTTATTCCATTCAGAGAGGACGTGTGAAAGGTTTTGCCGAATTAATTTTCCGCTGGACCCTCATCGGAGCAAAAATAAAATGAATTGTCTTCTAGAGGGCTTTAGACCTAAAAAGGACAAGCTTTTTTGTAAAGTCGCCATTTTTTCTACCAATGGCTCTATTTAATATAATACGCAAGGAAGGATACGTGATAGTGTTAATAATGATAATATGAAGGAAAATGCACAGGTTTCATCCATTAAAATGTTTTAAAAAGATGTATGAAAAATTTTGTGGGGGCTAATACGCATTTTGGACTCTCAGACCATCCCAAATTTCGGCTAGGCCACTTATTGGAACATTCAACAACCATATCACGAAAAACATCGAAGATTTTGTAAAGGAATTGCAATGTCGTTTTGGACTTTTTTTTATGATTTCATAAAGTTATCCATTCATGAAAAAAGTTTGACGGTTGATAGTCCTGAGTATATGCTTAATTGTATTTTATATTTTTCATCTTGAAAATATCTTTTTCGAATAAAGAAATGGTTAAAATTCAGCAATTCAGGGTTCATTAAATTTAAAATATATATTCTACGAACAGATTTTAATCTTCCATGACAGCAAAAATCAACCAATTACTACAGCTTTAGGATGTTCTCCGGAATTTCGCGGGGGTTCTCAGAATCTTACATGCATATTCCTTGAGTATAAATACCCCTAAGGATTTAACGTACACTTATACGTTGAATTTAATGAAAGATGGTTCGTTATAAAAAAAATCCCCCTTTAAATATAATTTTCGAAAAAGACGTCAAATTTTCAGGATAAATTTAGCTTTGAAACATGGTCATGAAATATATAGTGGTGAAAAAAAATTAATGGCTTTATAGAAAATTAAATTTTTGTTGTAATGATTCTTTGACTAT
The DNA here is from genome assembly GCA_019973975.1 of Trichonephila clavata. Lineage (NCBI taxonomy): Eukaryota > Metazoa > Arthropoda > Arachnida > Araneae > Nephilidae > Trichonephila > Trichonephila clavata. Next base: position 13,448 of record BMAO01019545.1, read on the forward strand.
TCTGCATGATTAAAAATTATAAAACTGTAACCTTAGAAGAAAGGTTTTCTTATTTTTTTATAAGCTTGGTCTCTTTTTACTTAAGGTATGTGACTACCCTAAAATCGTGTGTTTGGTGAGTTTTTTCGAAATTTTTTTTATGTTTTTATATTATAGCCCATATATTTAAGATTCCAAAAATACTTTATTTTAGTTCCTACGATATTTAGAAGCAAAGTTATGGCTTAATTAGTAAACCGGAAATGGAATTTTCAAAACCGGAAATGGGTATTTAAAGAGACATAAAATGTAAACAAATAGTTTGAACTCCTTTTTCGTGACTTTTAAGCAAGATAAACATTCATTACTTATTGTAAATACAGATCAAGGTATCCATTACTTATTTAATAATATTTTTTTTCCATCTGGCAACTGTTTTTTTTAATTCAAGCTTGTTTTATTGAATGGCAATACTATTATCGTCTATACTTTGTTTACATTGTTCATTCGAAAGCGGTCTTCTTTATTACTAATTATTTTTGATATTTTTACAATTTATTAATTTATTTTATTTAATTTTAACGTTTTATTTCATTGTGAATAATTTCAAAATGCCGAAAACTAGATCAAAAGTGACTAGAAAGAGAAGGTTTTATGGAAACAGATTTACCAAATCAGCACCAAACAGTAACAAGGCGTCGTCTGCAAGTGAAGCAAAATTGAGCACTAATGACAGTTTTGATGTGCCTGAACCTATATTTCATGGTTCTACAGGTAATCGAATTATTGATTTCCAAGCTTTATTGGGAATTATTTCAATCCTGTGTTGTCCAGAATGCTATGCAACTGGATTGAAACTAACAGAAGATTCCAGGGAAGGACTTTGCTCTAACTTGTGTGTGTCTTGCAGTTGTGGATTCATGACTGGCTTTACTTCTACCCGTAAAGAAAATAAAAAATTCACTCTCAATACTTTATTGGTATTTGGATTGAGATTGATTGGCAGGGGATTCACAGCTGGTAAGAAGTTGCTATGTACTTTAAATTTGCCCTGCATTTCTAAAAGCACCTTCAGAGCTCATGAACTCAAGCTGCTGGAAGCAGTACAGTTTTGTTCTGAAGAAAATATGAAAGCTGCATCAATAGAAGTGCGAAATTTAAAAAAAAGTACAAATTGTGGTGTTTCAGTAGATGGCACATGGCAGCGGAGAGGCCATATGTCGCTTAATGGTTGTGTCTCAGCTATTTCCATTGATACTGGGAAAATTTTAGATTTGGAAGTAATGACTCAGTATTGCAAAATGTGTGAAATGAAAGTGAAATCTGCGCATGAATGCTCAAACTATAAAGGATCCTCAGGAAATATGGAAGCTGTTGGAGCTTTCAGAATTTTTGAAAGATCATTGATAAAACGAGACTTGCAGTACACCGAGTACTATGGTGATGGGGATTCCAAGGGCTTTTTACAAGTAAAGAATATATATGGGGAAAACAGTGTCTCAAAACTCGAATGTATAGGTCATATACAAAAAAGAGTAGGCTCACGTCTAAGGAAACTAAAAAAGAACACCAAAGGACTTGGTGGAAAGGGCAAACTAACTGATAAATTTATCGATAAACTGCAGAACTATTACGGGATTGCCATCCGTAGCAATGTTGGATGTCTCGAAAAAATGCAATCTGCTGTAATAGCTGTTTTCTTTCACTGCTGCTCTAGCAATCAAAATCCCATGCATGGGCAATGTCCTACAGGGAAAGACAGCTGGTGCAAGTATAAACGAGCATTATGTGATGAAAAAGTACACATAGACAAAACAACAGGCCTTTCAAATTCAGTTATTAAAGTGATAAAGCCCACTTACTTAGCACTCTGTGATAAAGATTTGTTAAAAAAATGCCTCCATGGCATGACCCAAAATAATAATGAAAGTTTTAATAATGTATTATGGTCTATTTTACCAAAAGAAATTTTTGTTCACAAGAAAACTTTGTTTTTGGGTTCACACATTGCTGTCCTATTATATAATTCAGGTTATTTAGGACTGTTGCATGTATTTAATTATTTAGGTATGGTAATTGATCCAATGATACTTAAAAACTACATGGGAATTGACACAGAACGTATTCAAAAATCAAAACGCCAGTCATTACCCTCAACAAAACTCTCCAGAAAACAGCAAAAAGCCCAAAAAAAGTCAAAATTAGCTAAAAATGAAGCTAAAGAAGGCTTAACCTATAAATATGGAGAGTTTTGAAAATGTCTTGTAAGTAGAAAAGTATTTATTTTGTGTTAAAAAAATTTTTAATGTGTTTTACGAGAAACTTTTTCAATATTTTTCTTCACGATAAAGTTCACTATACAAAATATTTTTAAGATAGTAAATTGAAATTTTCAGAACATGTTTTATGTAGTTCTATCTGTGTTATGAATCAAAATCTAATGTCTGTATATATATATATATATATAAATATTTAATTGCTTTTTTATGAAAAAAAGCATTAATTTTTTTAAAAAATGAGTTTTTGCATACAATTTGGCGTATTTAAAAAACTTTTTCAAGTTTTACAAATCTTTTGATACCTAACACAGATAAAGATGTTATTTATGTGCTGTATAAATATTATATGAATACACTTATTAGAATTTTGTGTAAAAAATTTGTCGTAACTGCAATTTTTCACCAAAATTTCGCTAAAAACGACAATTGTTATAGTGTATAAAATTCACAGGAAAACAGCAAAAGGTTAAAAAAAATTCCAAATAAGTTTTACATGAAATTTAAAAGAGCTTGAGCTATAAATATGGTGAGTTTAAAAAACGTACAATCAGTAGAAAATTTTTCACATAGCATTAAAATCTTTAAATGCATTTTCTGAGAAACTATGTTTTTCAATTTTTTTCTTCACGATACGGTTGACTACAAGATTTCTTTTTAAGATATTGACTTGAAATTTTCAGAGAATCTTTAATTTAGTTTTATCTGTAGTCTAAACTATGATCTAATACCTGTGTATATATTTATTTATTTTATTGCACTTTTTGTGAGAAAATAACATTAGTTTTTTGTGAAAAAATGAGTTTTTGCATAAAAATTGACATATTTTGAAAACTTTACAGAAGTATTATAAATTTCATAGTTATAATCACAGAAAATGATGTTATTTATGTACTGTATAAATATTATTAGAATATATGTATCAGAATTTTGAACACAATCCTTACCGTAATTGCAATTTTTCACTAAAATTTCACTCAAAATTCCCTATATTTCCAAAAATATTTATAACTTTGTAAAAACTGTGTTTGAATTCTTACTTTTATGTCCCATTACAAATAAAAATATGTTTGCATAAGTGAAATTTTACATATTTCAAAAAAAGTGCTCCGAAGGTAGTCACATACCTTAAGGTTTTTGTGTTGGTGATATCATTATAGGTTTCCAAAAAAAAATATTTCAGGAACTGGTCATGTTCAGCATAGGGTTTTTTTAAAAAAATATCTGAGATAGTATAAAAGGATTGATGCACGTGAAATCTGTGGAGGCTTAAAATCTTCACGTTGGCGTGGTGGGGAGTTTTGAAAATGGGGTTGCCAGCTTAAGTATCTCTTCCTCCCTCAACCGTGGTTCAAAACTGCCAGGTGCTTCGCCAATTTTTTTCATATACTTTTAAAATGTAATCTTTCCAATCAATCAATCAATCACGAAACCGAAAATTTTAATTTGATTTTAAAATGCATTGAACTCTGAAGCAACAAGAGGGCTATTCGTGATGGACCTCATAATTTTGAACAATGGTCAAGAGACGAGGATGACACTTGAGGCTGGCACACCATCCCTCTCCAGACATCCACACCACGATAACCAGAAAAAAATGAAGTTATTTTTTTTTAAAAAAAAGAAGCACTCATAGATTTTAATTATATATCTAATTTGAAAATATTAATTTCCGTACTTAATAAAAACAAGAAAGGTGTCATTGGGATGAAAATTAAGTTTGTTGAACAGCTTTGAGGGTGCCGCGGTAGCCTAGTGGTCCAGGCCTAATAGCGTTGAAGACCCTCTGAGTAGGGGAATGATGTACGTTAAATCTGTCAAAGCTGAAACGTCCTCCCGTTGTTGTGGTATGGATGGAAGTTCACAAAGCGCAGGTTTCGCTCTCACCACTTGACCATGATTCAAAATTTCGTCAAAAGCCCTCAAGTAGCTGAATAGTGTGACGTTAATATTTACTCTCTCACACTCACTTAAAGAACAGCTTTGAGAATTTTCAACAGACAAAGATAAATTATAGATGACGAGGGGAGGGAGTGGGAGAGATTCTGATATAACAAAAAGTGGAGAAAAATTCTTTTAATCTGATCTTTACCAATTCTCAGAATCGTCCTCGGAACTCACTTTAAGCGTTATTTATTTTTTCGTGAAGCAAAAAAAAAAAAAAAAATTGTCTCCTAATTTTTCATCCATTCACAAGTATCACGAAATTCCCTTACTCTTTCCCACAAGTAAATCTTCCGCTTGGCGAAACGAGCTGGAGCCACGTCGCCAAGCGTCGGCGATGTGCGTGCGGTGGGAAAAGATGCGAGTGATGCAATTAATCAATCGCGCCACCATCAAACGTTCCGACGAGTCAAGAGGTCAGGCGAAATTAAAACGACGCTTCGTCTCATTGGGACAGTTCACGCCTGACCCTACTCATGTCACTATTTACATTAAGTTCCAAGGAAATCTGCTTTTCTTTTTACCTCATTTGAATCCGTTACGCTGCTTGTTTCATTCGCGAGAGCGACGTCTCCACTCTGACATGATAGGGGATTTTAAATGCTGCACTGACATAATTTTGGGAAGGAAAACTACACAATTTAATAAGATGACTTCCTCGAATACGGCTTTCTTTTGACTGATAATTTGTTTTATTGATGACTCTTATGTGAAAGTCACCACGAACAGGGTCGAACAGTTATGTCACGTGTCATTTTAAAGAAAAACTTCATTCGTCGTCGGATAAAATTGATTGTGGGTTTTGTAGGATCGTCTCTTGTTTTTCTAGCGTAATGACTGTAGAAGTGTTGGCGATAAGTAATATTTATTTTAAAGAAGAGATTGGTGGAGTGAATAAGTTATTGCGGTAAGATAGGATGTGAAAAGTACAAATTAAAGTCAAAACAATAGAAATATAGAGGGAAAAAATTGCGAACATAAACAAAAGATTTCGGGCTAATACCTTTAAAAAAAGACAGGGTAAAAACTATACACACAGGCATATCTGCAATAAAATACGTATAATGCGAAAATGCTTGAGATGAAATATCGGTTCACATGAAATAATACAACAGTCCCGACAAACCACAATGTATTTTCATGCATTTTTTTCTCTTAGCAGGAAAATAATTCCCTTTTCGGAATGAACAAAATACGGAAACCACCAGCCCCGCAGTCGAGATTCAAGAGGAGTGGGAAATGAAAGTGGTTTCCCATGTTTCGTAGAAAAAAGGCTAAGAGCGTTTTGAATTACCCTCGGAATAGTCTGTGACACGAGTCAATTTGGATTATCTGAGCTATTTCACTCTCCACCCCTACAAACACTACACAAAAACATTTCAATTTTTCATCAGTTGGCTTTGGAATTCGGATCGTAAAGTTCGATGAGCGATTCTTACGAGAAAAGCATAAGGTTGCAATAATAATTGATACTTGTCCGGCTCACCTCAACGTTGTATTGAAAGCTATGAGGCTTAACTTCTTGCCTCTAAATACAACAAGCGTCTTGTGATCAAGGGATTATACAAAACATGACATTTTCTGCCTGAAGCAATTGTTGCGAAAATGTTCACTTACAATCGAAGTAAATGAAGATTTCCCGATCAATTTATTAGATGCTCTTAGATGTATTCTAATAAACTTAATTTTGTTGAATATGTTTTGTTGTGTGCTATCCCTTAACACGAAATCCTTTAAACACGAAAAAGTATATTCCTGTCCCCTCAATTTCGTGTTAAACGATTTTCACTGTATTCAGGAACAGAAGGGGGGGGGGGATTTTTTCAATTTATGCAGACTGTTAAACTTTACATAGAATAAGGTATACTGAGGGAGGAAGAAGGGATGGCCATGTAACGTTTGAGACAAATAAAGGTAGCATGATATTGGTTAATTTAAATGTTTTTAATTACGTCACAGCTGTTATTTACAAATTTACATTGAAGTCATTAACTTAGTAATTAGATTATATTAGAGTCCCAAATTCTGCTGTTTTGTGAGGAAGAAGTTTTTTTGGCGTCTGTTCTCAGCGAAGCCTTCAGAGCATCTCTCTCTCGGACCTCTCTAGGATTCGGGGTGACAGCGGTTGGCGTCTTTAGCTTCCAGTTACATCCAGTCGTGGGCGAAGAGGGGCTCCTCGTGATGTCAAAGGTTGCCGGAGCGATGCCCAAGACAAACCCCGCAATATTTTTAAGGGTCCAGGTGTCAATGCACGTGTGATGACAATACTCACAGCTGTGGGGCGGGAATCGGCACAGACATTACAACTTAAAAAATACATAGCGTAAATACAAACATGTTATGGGTTAATTGTTTATATTGTAATATTATAATTGATTGGTTATGGCATTACTAAGTCACCACAAAGACTCTTCGCAATAAACCTCTACATTTTGAGCTAAGGTCAAGCGATGAAGGTGACACACTTCTCTCCACACCTACCTAAGAGCTTAAAGCCTAGACAGATTCAACATGCATCAATCCCTCTACAAGGCAAGTCTTCAGTGGCACCAGGAATCGAACTTATGATTCTATACAAGAAACGCCTGCCACGAGTTCACGACCATGACCACTTAGCTACGGTGGACATACACTGAGGGAGAAAGGCACCCAACTATCTCACAGAACCATGCCAATCTGAGAATTCTGAACAGTGTAAGATTTAACGTGCAAGAATCCCCAACACAGTGGGTCTTACGAGGTGCCAGGACTCCAACCCATGATTCGGCAACGTCGGCCACGAGTTTGCAAACATAACCTCTAGGGTAACGCGATCACTCAATGATGAGGGGGGGGGGAAAGGGAATTATAAAAAATCCTTTATAAAAAGAAAATCTGCACTATTAAAGATTTCCATGCTTTATTCTTCAAAAAGACGTTTTGTACAAATTTAATGAGTATAATATACACATGAAGTATTTATTAATGTGAAAAGTAGCCCGAAAACCTAGTGGTCAAGGTAACGGACTCGTGGCTGGTGTGTCGAGTTCGAGCCGAGTACCACTGAAGACCCAGCATGTAGGGAGCGATGTCTGTTAAACCTGTTGAAATTCAAACGACATCGCGTTGGTGTAGTGGGAAAGTTAGAAGAGGTGGTGCCGGCTCAGGTGTCATCCTCGTCATTTCACCTTAGTTCAAAATGACGAGGTCCGTCGCCAAAAACCCTCGAGTACCTGAACAGTGCAACGTTAATATTCTTCACTCATTATTAATGTGAAAAAAAAATCTTTTACAAAGATTTTTTTCATACATAAATCTGATCGATGAGATTTTATTTTTTTATTACTTCTTTTGTCTCTAATATCAATTTTTTAACATAAACAAAATATTTGAACTTGTGTTTTTTAAGAATCCGCGCATGTGTGAAAACCCTTTTTTTTTTTAACCTTTTCTGAAACAAAAAAGGAAATATGGTGAAAAAAAATTTTCTTTTCTTGTGAATAAAAATGATTTCTCGTTTTGCAATATATTTTCATAAGAGAGAGAGAAAAAATTTATTCTTTTCTCTGAAACTTTTTAATAGCTCTTCCTTTTTATTTCCCGTTCGAATGTCGAGTCATTTTGAAAACAGAATGACCATTTTAAATCTGTCGCGTTCTATTAAAAAACGCTCCTTCGGAAATCTACATTAAACCGAAGGTTTTACCTTATACCTTCTTCATCAGTATTGAAAATAATAACAATTTTCAAAATATCCTTAAACGCTTTGAAAATACAAAACCGCTTTAACGAAATCTATTACGGAATTATTTGCCCATCCGACTTTAGATGAGAAAAACTAATTGGAGATATTATGATGGAAAATAAATATTTAAGTTTGAAAAATTGAAAAAGAAATGAGAAATAACTCGAATCCAATTCAAGTCTGTGAGAATAGAATACTGGTCTGTAAATAGGCTATAACTCCCCGATTCTATTTATATAGTATTGCTTTTCCGGAGTGACCTTGTGATGGTTCCATATTGTCAGAGTCCACTTATTACACATCATTACAGGCGAGTAATAAGCAGGCAGCTCTCAAGGAGCGTTCGGAAAACGCCGAACCCAAACAATGCCTTTTAAATAGATTCGGAAGGACAAAGACCACCTTCTGGTTGACCAAACAAAGCTGGATAATCGAAAGGTTTCTGTTTTGATGGAGGATCAAATCAGAGGTATAATGAATGGACATTATACCTTAAGACTCATTAAGTGCGAGTCATTCTTAGATTTTGTTTTGAATATTTATGTTTTTTTAATTTGCCTCGTGGACCTCCGCTTGGACTGACTGAGAATGGAACTAGTTCGGAGTGAGTTGAGATACTCTAGCGGGGTCAATACCCTTACCACGTGAGTGGCAGGGTTTTGAAAAAGCGTTATGTTTAATGTGCGTTCAGACAGGCTAAGTACCATAGAGAAATAAGTTTATACTTTGATACTTCTAATTCATGGTACTATAATTTCGGTACTATAGTGTCGGCTGGGTGGCTTAGTTAGTTTGTCGCTGGCTTTCTGAACCTAAGGTTACGGGTTCGACCCCAGCCCAACTCTGTGGATTTTCATGAAGCAGAAAATCGACATCGGCCATGTCGTATCATGATACGACATGTAAAATATCCCTACAGTGTCTGTTTGGCTTGGGAGCTCTCGGTAAAATTAAATCCTAGTGCAGATTCGCATTGTCAAAGCTCAAGTGCCTCCCTCAAGGGTAGAAATTGGGCGTCAAAATTACATTGCGGTGATTGGTATTCCACCTATATATGGGGTCTCTAAAAAGAGGTATCAGCTTCCGGGAATGTACTAGGTCTACAATGGTAAGACACCAATCCGCAGCCCCCATTAGAAATTTAAAAGAATAATAATTTCTGTTATAATAGTTTCCATGCAACTTGAATAGGATTTATTATGTCAACAAAAATCCCAGATAGTATTTTTTAAGGGGACTCGGTACCTTTGTCAAATTTTTATTTGCGCATTTAAAAATTATATTTTAGCATTTCATATAATGTTTATATTCAATAAAACAATACGAGGTGTAATTTTGCCTATATTATTCACACAATTTTAAAAATTTAATTTTTTTTTTTTAAAAATGAAAAATTTTAAAATCTTATTCCTTCTGTATTTATTAATATTTTGACATGGAATTTTTTCTAACATTCTTAAGGATGTTTTAAACAACTTTAGGGATCGATTTTACAATAACTTAATTGGTTTTGGAGAAAAAAAATAAAATGTTAATACATATGCTAAAATTCAACAAAAAACCCAATATCTCTTACATTTGAATTTTTTTTAAAAAAAGTATTCAGTTTATAGCAAAATGGATCCCTAATTTTGTTACATGCATGATTTATAACACACACAGAAAAAATGAAAGTGATAGGTCAATAATTGTGGAAGCAGTAGCATTTTGAATGAACTAATGTATTGAAAAAACACAAGCTGAGAAAAACCATTTTAAAGTTTATACTTCTGAAAAAATTATTATAAGCTTAAATAAATTTAAAATACCATTTTAAAATATTAGCTATACATTTTTCTTCAAAATAATTGCTTTTTCAAATTAATTTAACCCATATTTTCTATAAATGATACATTTTTACACAGTAATAATTGCACATAAATATCAAGAAAACTCGAAGAACACGATAAAAAATTTTTTTCTGTTGTAACAGAAGTTTTTAAATCTTTTGCTTAACATAATATTTAAATAATATATTTGTATGAAAAACATATGATGAAAAGAACTGAAATTATAAAATTATTAATATAAAATGCCTGAATTAAAAATATTTACATGCACACATTTTATAAAAAAAAAATTATATCATTGTAATACCCCAGAAATATCCTAATTTATATGTAACACCTTCCTTTTTTTTAATTAATATTTCTCTTTTTAAAATAGCTTTTTTTATCAATTTGCGTGCATGCTGGTATTTGGTGTTTTTCCGTCTGATTCTAAATAATCTTTTACGGAATTCGAGCATCACACCAAGATCATGCGAACATTTCCCCAAAGGTATATGTAATGCTTTTTAGGTCTCTCTCACAGTACGCAGAGTCCCTTTGTTGAATTCACAAATTGCTACCATTACGGCATGTGTAACTCTGTCTTTCCACATAAATATCTCCAACTAATCATGTTGTGCAAGCTTTCATTAATGTTTTGGGTTCCGCAATTAACACACCTTTCCAAAAGTTTATTTGAAGCAAGCCTTTGATAAATAGAAAGGATATGTGGCAATAAACTTTCGTTGATTGGAGTCCCAACATGTTGTTTATGCAGACCTGGATTTTGTCCTATTGCTTTTGCGGACTGGTAAAAACATCATGAGTCTGCACCGATTGGACATTTCGAATGCTGAGGCTTTTGGTCTGTCAAAATGCTGTGATATAAAGTAGCATATATTACTTTTTTCATGGCAGGAACATTGCCTTTGTTTTTTAGTATAGCTTTTTGGTAGTATAAAGTTAATTTTTTAATTGTTGACTTTTAATGTGCCGTGGCCTTTTCCTCCTAATGAAATTCCACGGGCCTACGATTCCTTGACAGCATTTCGTAGACCAGTGCCCAACCTTTTGCTGACATGATTAATGAACTCTTTTTTATCTCAATCTTATTCCCATATACATTTTTTTCTGTTAAATAGTTGAAGGTTTTACAATCCCTATCAGACAATAAGATGCAATAACGAAATCCCAACACTTGTGATCTTTCCCAGAGGATCAATGCTGTGTGCTTCCATTTCCATCGAAGTTGATGAGCCGGAATGATTAACATCACAATCATTCCTGTGTCCTTCTAACCAAATGTTATATTCTGCACTTGACTCTCCAAGTTCTCTTTTTGCTACACAACAATTGCGACATACCTTGCACATGACTTCAAAATCAATTACATAGCCTGTAAGTATATCAATAACACAAGCTATGCCAATCAATGATGTATGTTTACGTATCAACCAGCTACCATCAAATGAAACACTTATATCCACAACGAGAACATCAGTTGGTGCTTCGTAAGCATTTCTCACTTCACTGTGTACATCTCTCAGCAAATTCTCTACAGCAATACCATAGGCTTTGTGAAGAAGTTTAGTACATTTGCTATAAACTCTCGAGGAAAAAGGAGATATATTTACTGCCATGCAAAATTTTTACATTGCAGAGTAACCTTTTCCAATATTAGAGAATGCTTGCGTGACACGTAAATTAATATCAGGAACAGTATTACCCTGCCTTTCATTAGACGTTTCTACAGCACAAACTTTTTCAGCACAAGAATGCAAGTTAAATTTAACACGAAGGAAAATCCTACCTTGTTTCCAAGGGCAAGCTTTAGAGTTTGCTTGTCACAGTCAGGGCATTTTAGTTTCATAAACATTTTGCTGATTTGCTCAAAATTCACAATAATGAAATTTCGAATTTCAGAATGTTCAGTTTTTTCAGGATAAAATAAGTGCTTAATTCTGATGTTAGGAACTGCTTTGTTTTCTTCTGTGACACATGTATTCACAGCATCACTACACTAACGTTTGTTGTTCATTTGAGCACAATGATTTTTAAGTGTTACTCTTGGCATTTTTAAGAGAAGTCTCCAAGAGATAATAAGAAAGATAATATTGAAATCTCAGCAGTTTCAGCAACAGTCTTTAAAAGATAGCAATCAGTAAAAGTCTTTTAAAAGATAGCAATCAGTAAAAGTCTTTTAAAAGATAGCAATCAGTAAAACTTAAAAATAGCATCATAAAAGTCTTTTAAAAGACTGTTTTTTTTTTCAATGTAAAACGTAAATAAAACTAGCACGATAACAGCAAAACAAACGAAAGAAGCACCAAAACAACAACAAATAGCTTGTAATAAAAGTTGTAGTCACTAAAAAGTACGATAAAGCGTTGCAGTTATGGTTAAAACAAAGTAAAATTTATTTTTGAAAAGTAGTTGATAAAAATTAGATTAAAATCACTGACACCTCTAAAAAGGGGGCGTGGTCGAATTTCTAAATTTGTTTGCTTACATTTTTCAAATAAAATTTTTTCCAACTTCTAATATTCAGGCATACAAAAGTGATATATCAATCGAAAGGTAATCGTACAAAGAATATAACTAAATAAAAATTTAAAAAAACGATAAATGAGTCATTTTTGTGGTACCAAGCCCTTTAATGCGAGGAATTAGCTTATGATTTTAATACGATAACAGACACGTGTTTAATAGTTTTGTGGGATTTATTTTACTTTATTTTATTCTATTTTATTAAAGCAGCACTTTGAACCAATATTAGGGTCATTGGTGACGAAGCTCGTAATTTTGAATCATGGCCAAATGACGAGGATGACACCTAAACTGACATCCCATACTACAGTGCACACCAATGTGAGGACTTAAGCCACGACAGATTTAACGTGCATCGGCCTCCTCTATGCAGCAAGTCTTCAGTTGCACCAGGAAATGAACCCGTGAAGCTCCTACCGCGAGTTCGTGACCGTAAGTACTATCATACCGCGACCTCAAGATGATGGGATGAGGTTTCTTCCTCTGTTTCTTGAGCCTGTGATATTTTTGGGCTGGAGCATTCAAAAGGAACGCACCAAAAACTCTTTTCTTATACCCTGGAATTTTTAATATTTTTTTATTGGTTCAGCCAATGACAGTATGAGTTTATTTCTAATGCATCTGGTGATAATTGCTTTTTCAGCTATTTTTTTAACTACACTCATTTTTATAAAATTTTCCAAAACAAAAAAGTAGGCATTTTTTTAAATTAATTTCTTGAAAATTATGTGATCTTTAAGGGGTTGCAAAAATTACGAACCCTCGGTGTTTATCTAGAACACATTTAACCTTTCTGCCACTATAATCTTATCCTCAAGTGGTGTGAAAACTTACAAAGAATTACGAGGCTAGTGATCAGTAATTTTCGTTTTGCCTTAGAGTGATAAACTCTGTGCTTGTCCGATATCTAAATGCTTTTAACGTGTATCTTTTTTTACATTTTAATTTAATTAAAGATAAAAGTACAGACGTGTTGAAATTAGGCACAAAAATATAGTTTTACTTACAGAATTATTTAAATTTAAGCAAAAGAGTAAAATATATGGTTTATATAAAAAAAATTTTACTGCTTTAAATTAAATTTAAATAAAAAAAATTTTACAGCTTAAAATTAAAAAAGAATTATTTCCTGAATGTAAACGCATAGCTTTGAACGCAAATAATTCCATTTTAATTCTATAAATGTATTGCTAAGGATCTATAAAAGCTGTCAAAAAGTAAAAGCATTTATTATTTGAATTTTGAAATTCAATTCACACAGAAAGTTGAAAATAAGGCGAGCAAATTATAGGCATCCAATCTATTTAGACATACACATTGTAACTATTCATGAGCGTAATTATTGAATATACCTGCTTACGCTACACGAAACAAGTAATACTTCCCTGATCAATATCCTCCAAAATAAAGGTCGTGTCTACACTTGAACCTTCAAGGACCATGAAACGAGAAAATTTTCTGATCAACAGTATAAATCAAGTTTCTTCTATGTATTGCATAAAATAATTATTCGTCTTCTTCGATTTTACGATTAGTTTGTCGATTGTTTATTGAGTGAGTGAGTAAATATTAACGTCGCACTGTTCAGCTTCATGAGGGCTTTTGGCGACGGACCTCAAACTTTTGAACCATGATCAAATAACGAGGACGACACCTCAGCTGGCACCCCTCTCCAAACTACCACACCAACGGGAGGACGTTTAAGCTTTCGACAGATTTAATGAACATCGCTTCTCGACACGGTGGGTCTTCAGTGGTACCAGACTCAAACTCATGACATGCCGACCACGAGTCCGTTATCTTGGCCACTATCCTACCGCCCCCCCCACATCGATTGTTTATTAACGTCGCATTATGAAACTATACGCAAGAGAGCTATTGGTGACAAACTTTCAACCACTGTCGAAAGACGAGGATGACACATGAACTGGCCTCTACTCTCCAATTTGAGTTGATTTGATTTTTACCGACTCCACACTCCGAAGCAACTCTGAGTTCATTGGGGATAGATCTCCTCATCTTAAACCTCATTCGATAAAAGAAAATTTTACCTAAGCTGACACTCAACTCTCCAAATTTCTGTACTAAATCAATGTGAAGTTTTAAGCCTTGACACGGCGAGTCTTTAGTAGCACCAGGACTCGAAATTACAATATTTGTTGCCAGTTTGGCACTATGACTTCTGTTGCGTTGTTTGTTCGCTTGTTAAATAGTCAATTTGCTTGGCATTTCCAACAATTCGCATGATTAAATTTTTATTCAATATTAAACTTATAAATAAATAAAAAATTCCCTCGCTTGATCTCGCGAACATTAAGTAAAATTACTCGTTGTGCTATTGAACCCATAGATTGATAGAAGTTGTGAGAATAGAAAGGATATAAGGGTAGCAGCTGAAATACTGACCTCGTCATCTGTTCGCGGCTCAAAATTTCAGATCGTATTGGTTGTGATTAGTGGACCTTTGTGTCGAGCAGAAGCAGGGAGGCTAAAAGTGTCCAATTAGAGAAGTAAAGCAAGAATAAATAACATCGTTAATTTGCTTAATCTGTTGTACGTTAAGAGATCAAGAGTAATGTGATAAGAGTCCAATCGATATCATGAACCTGGACGTCCTGCGGAATGTACTCTGATGAGGGACATCCTCACTTAACGGGAAGGTCGGGAGCGATTTTGATTTCCACTTCCCTCCGAACCGCGCACTCCCATTAACAGGATGAATAGACCCGCGAAAAAGAAAGATCTATCTTTTCAAAAGGATGGGGGGGGGGGGGGTTAAGGATCAAAGTGGATAGCTTTAAAAACACGAATAACACATATTTAATGTGGTGATAATTTTTTTACACACACATATGCATTAAGATTTTTTTTCTAAAAAAATTCAATTAAACCGTGCATAAAAGAAGCATAAAAATGTATATGCTTCATAATTTAAAAATAGTCAAAATTGAAAATAATGGCATTGAAGTGCAATAATATGTTTAAAGCATAAGATAATTTAATTTTCAGGGACAGATTAGCTCACGCACAAACTAAAGGTAGTATTCCATCAAAAAAATTAACCTCGCCGCCGAACCATGACCAAAAGTCGAACAGGAGATGCAAAAAATTTTTAAAAAATTCCAAGTTAATGTTTTATATAAAGCATAAATACATATAAGTAAGGCTTATTTTCTGAGTTAACTGTATTTGGAAAATGGGTGTAGGAAAAAGGAAAACGAAAGCATGATGAATGACTTGGGCAGTAAAGAACTTCTCCAGTCTAGAAGAATTAAATCAAGATATTTATATGCATGTATATATGTGTACATACGCACTCAAGAGCCAAAACATTATGATCACTTCTACATTTTGCAATGAACTCGCCTGGATGATGTGGAAGGCAAGTGATCAGGTGGAAGTGGTATTTAACTGCTGCTGAAGAGTCTGATGAATCATTCTGTCACTTACTTCTGTGTGTGATGGGAAAGGCTGCGAATCTAAGCGACTTTGATAGAGGGCAGATTATAATGGCTCGAAGGCTCGGAACAAGTATTTCCGAAACTGCACGACTCGTGGGTTGTTCGCGATCTACAGTTGTTAGTACCTATGCAAAGTGGATGAATGACGGTGAAACCAGCAGTAGACGACATGGTGTTGGCCATCCACACGCTATCAAAGAAAAATGTTGTCGGAGACTGTCTCGCAAGGTGAAGCAACACCGGAGCCAGACAGTGGCTCAGCTGACAGCCCAATAGAATGCAGGGCCAAGTAGAATAGTATCGGAGCACACTGTTCAGTGGACACTGTTGGATATGGGGCTATGCAGCAAGCGTCCCACTCGTGGGCCTTTGCTGACCAAGCGTCATCGCCAACTGCGCCTGCGCTGGGCCCGGGAACATCGCGACTGGTCTATGGATCAGTAGGAGAGAGTTTCCTGGTCAGATGAATCACGGTTTGTCATTTATCACGCCGATGGCCATGTCAGGATACACCATCTTCCAGGCGAACAGTTGCTCTCTCAATGTACAGTAGATCATACACAGGCCGGTGGTGGTGGTATTATGCTTTGGGGGACGTTCTCTTGGGCGTCTCTGGGACCCGTGGATGTGGTAGAGCAGACCATGAATGCTACAGGGTATCTGAACATCATTGCGGACCAGTTGCACCCTTACATGGCCTCTGTTTTTCCAGCTGGAAATGGAATGTTCCAACAGGGCAACGCCCCGTGCCACAAGGCAAAAATTGTGTTAGAGTGGTTCCAGGAACATCATGCTGAATTCCAGTTAATGTCCTAGCCGCCTAACCTACCAGATCTCAATCCGATAGAACACATTTGGGATGTCATGGGATGGCAGCTCAGAGTTCAAAGACCACCAATTCGCAATATCTCGGATTTTCGTGACCGCTTCTTAAGCATCTGGTACATTCTGTCTCCGGCCATCTACCAAGGACTTGTGGCATCCATGCCAAGGTGGCTTGAAGCTGTGTTGCTCGCCAAAGGAGGGTCAACTCGTTATTGACAGGTGGTCATAATGTTTTGGCTCTTGAGTGGATATTTATAGAAGCATGGCATAAAAAAAGAGAAGTACAATAAAAGATGATGATCTTAGGATATATAGTGAAGACAATATAATACAACTGTTAGCACTCTCTTCTCTCTGAAAAAATGTTTAAATTTAGGATCGTATTCTTTCACCTTGTTCATCATTCATCACAACAATCTTCTATAGGACTTCCTATAGAGGATTTATAAAGGGGTTTTGTCTTAGTTAATGCTGATAAGAGGTTTTTGCAAATTTTTCTCTTATATACAAGCATAATTATACTAAAATTTTGAGCGAATTTATATTTTAAAAGATAACATTTTCGAAATATCTAAATCTCGTAATAGAGAAACTATTAATAGTCTTTTAGCACTAATAAAATAATGGTTAACTTTATAAATATTGAATGTTAATATATTTTTAATACTTAAATTTCACAAAAATCATGATGAATTCTGTAGCATTACTAATGGGTATAGCACGTACACTATCGAATATAGAAGGCTTTCACAATAGATTCTTCAGAATATCATTCATAAGCCTTAAATAGCTGTAGGTAAAAGTAGCTTAAAAATTATTAAAGTCACGATGGACGAGATTAATTTTTTTCAATGTTTTTTGATTTCAAACTCCACAGATACTGATAGTATGATTATAGTTCTTGTGCTTTTTTTACAAAAAAATATTATTTAAATAACGCAATAGAACTAAATAAAATGAATACTTTTTGTAAACTTGTACTACAAGAAAATTTCATTGTTTTAAATCAATATACCAACATGCAGATTAAGGGCTTATCTCAGGTGGTTCTAGCAGTAGCTGCTTGGAAAATCTCTGTTAGCATTTATTAAAAATAGAGCGTACTGATAATGATTCCAATTTTTTTACTACTGTTTAAATGATTTGATTACTTTTGATAAAAATAGTGAACTCAAAACCACATATAACGTATTTACGTAACTTATTAAAAAACTAATATTACTCAAAGGTGAATTCTTAAATTTAGATTTACAGATAATGGATTATAAATTATTTAGCAATATTTATGATAAAAGATAAGCATTAGCATTCCAAGTAATTAAAAAATTTTTTAGAATAGCACACATACACTTTTATATTTTAACTCCCCGCTACTTTGTTTTGAATTTTTACTTAAGTCTTTCCCTTCTAAAAATTTTTCTTATTGATACTTTTGGATTTCAAACATCCGAAGATATAAATTTTTATTTAATTGTATACACTTAATCATTTTTCTTTCATGCGTTGCTGTTTTATAATAGTTCCATTTTGTCTTACTGAATGGTAATATTACCGTTCTATGAGAGTATTGTAGGCAATGCCAACGAGTGAGTGAGTGAATATTAACGTCGCGCTATTCAGCTACACGAGGACTTTTGGCGGCGGACCTCGTAATATTGAACCTTGGTCTAGAGTAGAGGATGACACTTGAGCTGGCAACCCCCTCTCCTAACTTCCACACCCCACCAACGGGAGGACGTTTGAGTCTCGACATATTTAACGTGCATAGGCCCTTTCTGTACGGTGGGTCTTCAGCGGAACAAGGTTCGAATTCATGCCACGCCAGGCCGAGTCCGCTACTAGGTTACCAAGGCTGCCTAGTCAGTGGCAAAGTTCAAGACATGTTCAAAGTGTTTGACAAGCTTATAATAAAAATTTATTTATATTGGAAAAAAATGTATTGTACGTACTGGTGGGTAATCAATATCCGGTCATTATGGAGCAGCGGTCGCCAACCAGTGGTACATGAAAAATTTTTGATGGTTCGCAGAAAAATGACGAATAACAAAATTACTCTGGAATATGGATTATACTTCTTTTTAAAATTTTGACTACTACTTCTAGCGAAATTACTTTTGAGTTTAGCGACTTTTTAGCTATTTTTGCAGGTGTATCTCGTGACATTTGAAAGTAAGAATTTGTGACATAACACTTCAGTTAGTTGTTATTGCTTTACTTTGCAGATTTATTCTTGCTTCTCGGGGAGTTTCTTTTCAGTGATATAGAAAAGTAAATAGAGACGCAACAAAAAGTGACAATACAGGAGTCCTGCGTGTTTGAGCCGCATCAAGAAATTTATACTTTTATACAAGAGGAAGATCATTCGAACCAAATTTTATGTCGTTATTTTTCTGAAACAAGCATATTTATAGGATATACATGACAAAATAGACATCTTGAGTTTGTCTCTCATACAGCGCAATAATATTCCTTGGTAAATAATTTGAAACTTGCAGAAAAGGTTTGTGTTTAAGAAAAGTTTCCAGGTGGGGATGAGAAAATTGATTGGTGTGTTTGATGCTCAAAAATATTATTCTAAATTGTATCAATGCACAGCTTCTTATAAAGTTGTTATTCCACAGGAACTGTATAGTACCTTTTACGGAACCACTTTTAAACCTTTACCGTGTGATTCACAAAATGCTTTGCGGAAGATAATGAAGAGAAATTTATGTGGATCCAAGATTTTTTCTGTTCTCAAGCTCTCCAACCCGCAGACTTTACTTCGCAAGTCGAAATAATTGATCCGTCGTCAGCAGCGTGAAAACAAGATTTGTTTGCCTAGATTTAATGTTGTTTTGGATTGCAATCAAAATTCAGAATTTAAGTTTATTCTTAAAAGCACTATAAGAATCATTATTTACTTTGTTACATCCTTTCAATGCAAAGCTGGATTTTCTGTTGTCGCAAAAACAAAGACAAAATATTGTTCAAAAATCAATCTGGAGAAAGAAATTATAGAAATTGTATCGTGCTTTCTTTCGCAATTTGAAAAGCTGTATCTTAAATAACAAGCTCAATTTTCATGTTGATTTTCTATCTTGCTACTGAAAATTTTACACACACATTTTCTTGTAGTTTAAAATAATTCAAATTTTCCGCTAAAATATTTTTATATTTCTGAATCTGATTATCATTAGAGTAGAAACATTGTAACTGGAGTGCCGTGAAACAAAATTATATAACAGTAAATGCCGTGCGTACTGATTACAATTTGGTAACCATTGGGTTAAATTATTTCTAATCCTTTTTCTACATATAAAATACTCTTTTTCTAAAGAAACCACTTAAAAATTATTATAATCAAAATACTTTTTGAAATTTCAGCGAATATCATTGAGTTTTTTAAAGGTATGTAAATAAAATTTATTTAGATTTCTAAGTTCCTCGGTTTATGAGACCTCTCAGCTGCCCGGAAGGGATTGCTGAGGGATTAGTCAGTTAATTGTCGCTTGTTACGAGAACAGGATCCTCAATGGAGTGTTGGGAGTGTGAGAAAGCGTCTTGCACATCTGGTCTGCGAAGAAAGTCTCCATTAGGCACAATTACAGAGCGGCTTCCGCACTGCTCATGTCGCCCAACGCTTGCACATAATAAAATGTGCCCTCTGATTTCGCCACTGCCAGGAGGGGTCGGCTGCACATCGCCATTCTTAAACACAAAATCATTTCGTGGGAAATGATATCTGAACCGATTTCAACTCTCATCAGACTTTTTATCCCTTTTTTTTTAATCAATCGTTGGACTTTTTTCATATCTTCACTGATTTTTACTAACTGTTTTAATTAAATGTGTTGATAAATCATTTGCTTATTAATGTCGCATTCAGAAGCAACTTAAGGATTCATAGTGATGGACCTGACAATATTTTGATCTAGGGTTACTGCATCCCTCTCTCCAAACTTTCACACTATGCTAATGTGGGGACTTTCAGTTTTGACGGATTTAAAGTACATCAGCCCAGTGGCGCACACAAGGGGGGGTGTCCTAGGGGTCCGGACACCCTCCCCCAAAGCCTTTGAGTTTTTTTCCATTGATGATAATCCTAGATATATATAACGTAAATTTTAATTACTTGTAATTAGCAATTTATTTTATTAATTAATGCTAATTATTAATTCAATAACTTATTTTTTACGGTTTTTTGTTGACAAAATCAGAAGAATCAATTGGTGTTGTTTTGAGGCATGATACGAGTTGGGGGACTTTCAACCCTGGACTCCTCCCTTGAAAAATTTTTATGTGCGCTACTGCATCAGCCTTTCTACAAGGCAGATCTTTCTTGGCATCTGTGTCCGTGACTAGATAGAAACAATGCTGTCCAAGAATTAGTGGCCATGATTATTCGGCTATCGCAACCATTCTATACGCTTAGAAAGAAGTATGCTCATCATGAAATGAAATTTAAGGATAAATATTAAAACAGAGAAGCTTAAATATCTTGCAAATTTGTTTCGTATTTTTAATGTTTTCCTCTTGCTCATTGCTTACATAATTCTAACATTACACTGTACCCAATATGTTTTTTTTTTTTTTTTGAATTTTTTTTCAATGTAATCGCGATTTTTATCTAAAAGTTTATCTGCAACTCATTTTTAACTCATTCTTTCTTAAGAACACACTTCTATTAACCATTCACGAGCATGCCTATATATATATACATATTTTATGATAACCACTTAAGTTTAAAAAAATGCGATAACCCGTGTAATTTGATTGATTTAGATATTTTAAAAAATTATTGAGTTTTTAATAAGAGAGTTGAAAATTAATAAATATATCTTTGCATTCCCTTTGTTTCTGCATTTTATACAGCCCCTAATGATAATGTAGATGTATACGGGTATGATATGAAAATAGTCAAAAAATCATGACTTTCTCCATATTTTTATAAATATCAATATTCTGTGGTATAGTCAAAGCTAGTGAAAGGTGAGAAAAAAATGCGATCGTGGTGCGTGCTACATCAGTATATAATCAAGCTTACCAAATAAATATTTTTCTAAATAAAGAAAGTTATCATGCTTAGATATAATCTTAAAAAGTATTAATGCATCAGATTTGTGTATATATATAGAGAGAGAGAGATACATACTAAAATGACTTTAGGAAGAAAGTTTATCAAATTTTCGTAAAAAATTATTGAAAATGGTTTAAAGTAAAATTATATTTTCATTAAATAAGATTATATTGAAAATGACTTTTTCTCTTCCCTTGTAGTCACCTTTGTTACATCACATAAATTTTTTATTATTTAAATATTGAAACTGCATCGGCATATCACATTTAATTATTTAAATATTTTTTAAAAAATGGATTTATATCATTTAAATATAAAAAAATGCAGTAATAAAATCTTTTTTTCCTTAAAAAATATTTCTCAATAAATATAGATTGTTTTATTTGTTTAAACTTGTTAAATGTGTATCAGTCTTTTTTTTTTCTTCTTAAAAAACGTACTTATATGCTGCTTTCTTCAATATCGGGACTTTTTTGTTAATTAGATCATGCGAGGATATAAAAGCGCCAATTTTATTATTCCATCGGAAACCATAAGTCTACAAAATGCATAAGTGGAGCCATTATAAGGGGATATTATTCTCTATAAAGAGTAATCAATTTATATTTACATAACTCACACACAATTGCTCGCATTTTGTTTTTACAATATTAATTTTCGGATTTAGAATCCTTATTTTTTTACTTCATTTGTAAACAACTATCCACTAATATCCAAAATAAATAGTTTTGTCAAGTCTTATTCACAAGCTTACCATATGCTAAGTTTTACTATAAATCTCTGCATAAAATAATTTTTTAAGAAATTGGGTACCTTCCCCCAAAGGAGCATTTTCTTTTCGAAATTTTTATTTCACAGCGTTTTAAACTTCAATTTATATATAATATGCCAAAACAACCATAAAACGAAGATTTAATATTTAGGAAATGTTTTTTATAATCGATCACCTTAGAAAATTAAACACAATGTTTAATTTCCTGTAGATAGTAATTTTTCACAATTTATTGATAAGAATAAAAAACAAATTTGCTGAAATGTTAACAATGTTTGTAGCCTTACAAATTAAGTTTTGTAGCTATTGGGATCAAATGCTCAAGAAGTACATTATCATATTATCTGTTCTGTTCAAAATAAATTTAACTCAATGTAATATACAATATTTAACTGCCAAAAAATTGTTTTAATATGATATAAGAGTTTTTTTCCCCACATTGTAAACTTATTTGAATTGTATCCATAAGATTCGGTTAGTTAAAAATGCCATGAAAAAAGATTTAAGTGTAATGTTATCAAAATTCTTATTTAAAATTAAAACTGATTTTAATATTGTACATTTTATAATGCAAATAATACCTAAAGAATATTAAGAAATAATCTCCAAGAAATGCAGCCGGTAATATTTCTCCCAATTATTGTTGTTAGAAGAATAAAAAGCCGAGGAAGATTTGAAATTTTTTTTTAAAATGCAAGAAATAAGCCTCCAATTAAAAAAAAAATACTAAAGGCCTTCTGTTAAAAATTATAGTTTGTCACGTGATATAAGAAAGTAATTTGAATTAACTCAAGAGACTGACACCTTGAGTTGATTACATTAATCCTAGGTTGTGCAAGAGATTCAATACATAATGTTACTTATTGAAGATACCTTAATTAAAAAATTGTTGATTACTTAAAAAAAATGAAAAATAAATTGCTGTATAGCATTTCTGATTTATAAAAGAAATAACCACAAATACTATTGTAGTTTCTCGCTTGATTGTTTATTAGTGTCGCATTTTGAAGATGCGCTAGGGCTATAAGTGAGGGATCCCATAATTACAAACCGTTATCAAGTAACGAGGACGACAACTGAGCCAGCACCTCACTCTCTGAATTTCCACACCATAATAACAGGAAAACTTTGTCTCAACAGATTCAATGAGCATCAGTCACTAATGGCAATTTTTTAGTGACATTTGGACTCAAATTTACGACTCAATGAAAACAATATCAGACCCTTCATGACCATGACCCTTCGATTGCCACATAATTATAATTTCTTGCGTATATCTAGAGGAGAATGGAGCAGGTGAGTGCTTATCAATGTCTCACTATAAGGAGACACGAGTGAGTGAATATTAACGTCCCACTGTTCAGCTACAAAAGAGCTTTTGGGGAAGGTCCAAATAATTTTGAACCATGGTCAAGTGACGCGGACGACACCTGAGCGGGGACCCCCCTCTTCTAACTACCATACCAACGGGAAGACGTTTGAGCTCTCGACAGATTAACGTGCATCGCTCCCCTATACGGCGAGTCTTCAGTGGTACTGGGATCAAACTCATGACACGCTAGCCACGATCCGATACCACTTGGCTACCGCGGCCACAAGGAGACACGAGAGCCATTTTCAATGGATGAACATTGGCATTGGCATTTCAGTCAAATAACGAGGATGAGTTAGCACCTCATTCTCCAAGCTACCATATCCCACGAACTATGAGCCTCTACAGATTAAACGTGTGTCAGCCCTCTACACGGTGGACCTTCAGTGGCATTAGGGCTCGAACTTACGACATACCAGCCACGAGTTCATGACAATGACTACTGCCGTGAGTGAGTGAATATTAACGTCACACACTGTTCAGCTGCTACACGAGGGCATTTGGCGAAAAGCTTCATCATTTTGAGCCATGGTCAAGTGACGAGGACGACACCAGAGCTGGCTTCCCCCTCTCCTAACTACCATACCAACGGGAAGACGTTTGAGCTCTCGACAGATTTAACATGCATTTAACGCCTGCTACGAGTCCGTTACCTTGACCACTAGGGTACCGCGGACACACTGGACTACTATAACCACATATCTAGAATTGAAAGAAAGGAAAGGTGCAAATAGGTCTCATTAGAAATAGAATAAATTATATGAGAATTTTTTTCCTGTGTGAACGTTCATGGATTATGTGTAACACTTCACACACACACACTCACACTATGTCTCTAGTTCGAAAGCTTTTTTTGCTCTTTAAATGTATTAACCCTTACCGGTTGCATTCACACACACACACACAATAAGTTTAATTGTAAAAATCTCTCTTCTAAATGACACACTAGGACAGTAGTATTTCATATATTATTTCATGGATGACAAAAATTGAATGAAAAATAAAATCAGAAAGAGTTAAAATAATTCAACTGACATTCAAATATTTTCATGCTAAATAAAAAAACTGTGTGTGTGATTCGAACATAAATCTAAAACAAAATACATTTTTAAAAATATTTCTCAATTTTTTTAAAAAGTTAAAAAGAATTACATTTTTTGGTTTTTTTCGTAGTCAAACCTTTGGGATTCTTCTAGGCTTGTAGCTTGCATGTTGTGAAGGGTAGTACTTAACAGAGAATATAACAAGTGATGTGTCATCCTTCGTCGTGGTTTAAATTACAAAAATCCATCACCTTTGTGTTTATTCAAAGTTTACACATTTCGTTTAGTCTAATTTAACCACGGAACCCCTGTGGCTCTGGTCCTGAGTTCAAACCTTTGTGCTACTGAAGACCAGCCATGTAGAGGGGCTGATGCATGTTAAATCTGTTGTGGCTCAAAGTCCTTCCCTTGACGTGATGCGGTAATTTAGAAAGATGGTTAACAGTTTAGGTGTCATCTTCGTCAATTGACAGAGGCTCAGAATTATGAATACGTCGCAAATAGCTGGTGCTGCTTTATAGTGAGACGCTTATATATATATATGTATAAAAGCAGACTTTACTTATCGACCTCTAACATTTATTAGTAATTTAAGGATTTAGACAGAATCTAACAGGGTAATTGGATTTTGAAAGACAATGTACTTATAGTTTTGATTGCATGTGTTTGATGTTTTTTAACAATCTTATTAATGTATTGATAGATCTATTAGTATGCGATCTTATCAAATCGTAAATGACATAACTAGTACTTTACTTGGGATTAAGTCCTCCACCCCATATAAGTAACAAGTTATCTATTCTCAAAAATAAAAGAATGTTGAAAACATTAAGCGCGCTGTCAATACCTTTTTGCGCCCAAACAATGTTTTTGAAAAAATGTCTTTTTTATTTGGTGTAGGGTCCCTGCCCCAGAGAGCGTCCGAGGGAGATGTGCGTGTGTAGCACTCAACGACTTCCCACTTAGCGTCGATGAACGCAATTCATATGGCATCCCCCCCGGCGCAGAATAACGTGAACTGTTGTAGCACCGACCTCACTAAAGACAATTGAATGATACGCGCTTCATGAACACTTCCTCAGTCCCATGTCGCGAATTGCTCCTCTCGCCGCCCTTCGCAATCACGATCGCTGCTCTCAGTCCCACTTTGGAATTGTTTTAATAAGATCCGAATGTGTCCTTTTTATTCCCACATATCTTTTATTCAGCGAGATTCCTACTAATAATACGTATAATGGTTCCTAGTGTAATTTCTCGTACCATTGCATGAATTTTTAAAATAGTTTTTCCTGTTAGAATTCCTATAAAGCAATCTATTTCAAAAATAATATATGGCCGCGGTTGCCTAGGTCAAGGTAACGGACTCGTGGTTAGCGTGACATGAGTTCGAGCCCAGTACCGCTGAAGACCCGCCGTATAGGGGAGCGAGGTGCGTTAAATCTGTCGAGAGCTCAAATGTTCTCCCGTTGGTGTGGTAGTTAGGAGAGGGGGGCCAACTCAGGTGTCGTCCTCGTCACTTGTTGTTCCATATGTCCATATTGTTCCATATTACCAAGATGTTGAAATTATACACAGGGGTGATAAAAAAAAAGGTATACACACTTTGATGAAAAACGTATATATTAACGTATTATAGTGAATAAAAATGACAGTTACACAAGTGTTCAAACTGTTATCTACCTTCCTCCAAATATTTTTGAGCACGATACCGCACATTATTAGTGACATCTCTCAGATTAGTAGCAGACATTGCGTGACTTTCTGTTTCAGTTTCACAGCGCACTTCCTCTTATACAGGGGTGGTCAGTGAGTGAGTAAATATTAACGTCCCCTTGTTCAGCTACACGAGGGCTTTTGGGGACGGTCCGCGTAATTTTCACAGGGGTGGGCAGACTTTTCTAGAGTACGAGCTACTTCTAATTTTTTCAAGGTGTTGCGGTCTACCCAGTGGGGTAGGTGTTCTGAACCGAAAGGAACTATACAAATACACAGTTGAACCTCCCTTTTACGAGCCCCTATTTTTCTAATTTCTCTATTTCAAGAACTTTTTCCTGGAGTTAAGAACATTTTGCGATTTTCTTCGTAAAATAGCCTCCAAATAGCGAAATGCATTTTCTACTCAAAAAATTTTTTTTTTATGATTCGATTTTTTTCCTCCGTATTTTTTTAAAATACCGTATTTACTCGAATCTAAGCCGCCTTTTTTCAGCAATGTTAAGGCTACCGAAAATCGGATGCGGCTTAGAATTGAAGAGGAAAAAATGTGTTGGATGGAGTATTTAGAGCAATTACAGCTTCGTACATGTATTTAAAAGTTTTAATACTGATAAAATAGCTACCGCACCGCCGTATAACATGCACCTATACTTTTATGTTTCAATTCTTAATTTTTTAGGTATATTTGCTGCGTATAACGCGCGCCCCCGTTTTTACGATGAATTCTGGAATGTACTTGTGCAATTCTCTTATGTTTTGAAGTCATCTGTTCGAGTTTTTATTCCAAGTTGTAGAAAAAATAGAATACTTCTACAGCTACAACCCTTTACGTCCATAAAGAATGTCATTTCTCTTAAATAAACAGTATTTCCATAAATATAGAACCCTAATTTTTTTCTGCTTATCTCTTTCTTTCCTTTCTAAGCTGTCATTTTTATACGGGGCGTATAACGCGCACCCGTAAATTTCGATCGTAATTTTTGTGTGCGCGTTTTACGTTGGATTTTACGGTAAGTATTCACTTCTTATTAGTTTTCCTTTTAAATTTATTTTAATTTCGTAAAATTGTCTATCGATAAACCACATTTTAGACTATTTCACAAAATCGTGTTGAGAATTTGGGACGCGGCTTAGATTCGAATAAATGCGGTATTTCTAGACCTTCGTATGATGGAATGATTATTAGGTCTTAGTGAAGGCGATCACCTCAAAATATCTTGGCAGTCCACCGGTCGATCGCGATCGACTTAATGCTTATCCCGGCTCTAATGTGTGCAGTTTCTTGTTGTACACCACACCCTCGAGGTAACCCCATAAATAAGTGGAGTTAAGTCAGATGTGAACATGCAGGGTACTCAATCGGATCCCTTCGCTCATTCCAATGACCCGGGGCAACGTTATCCAGATAGACATGTTCACCTGTGTGGTAGTGGGGTGGAGCGTCATCTTGTTGGATGAAAAAAGGTTCACCACCATACAAAGCCTAAATACGCGGTAAAATTAATGTCAAGTAACCCTTTCCAGTAATTGTACCTTCGAAAAAGAAAAGTCCAATCAGTCCCCATGACTATGTGAATAAATCCTAACACTGCAACAGAAGACCCTTTGTTTGTTGATGTGCGTGGCCGTCCTGAACGTCGTGATGTATATTCATTTTTGTTCCATCTGTTTCAAGTTTATCGCGAAGGTGAGCAATGCTTAAGTGTGTGTTGGAGGTTCCATTTCATATTA
The DNA here is from genome assembly GCA_019973975.1 of Trichonephila clavata. Taxonomy (NCBI): domain Eukaryota; kingdom Metazoa; phylum Arthropoda; class Arachnida; order Araneae; family Nephilidae; genus Trichonephila; species Trichonephila clavata. The sequence goes on from BMAO01019545.1 coordinate 41,705, forward strand.
TTATCTACAATGTCGCAGCCCTTCCACTGGAATTCTCGAAATTACAATACCGTTACAAAATGTTTTCAGCTGCTCGAAAGTCAGACGTATTTTCCCCACAGTCTCACTTTCACTACTTAAACACTAAGCCATGTGTCATAGAACTATTACTGAACACGTCAAAACTATAATGCCATCTGTTAATACCAACTCTTACAACTTAAACTTACAGCCAACGCGATCTCAAACTTATGGCGCTAACTTATTACCCAGGCAAAAAGTGTGTATAAATTTTTTTGATCATTACTGGATGGATGTTTTTTACTCATTACTTGCGTCGACACCTTTTAGCAAGACGAAGGTTAACTTCACCCCTGTTGTCATAATTAGGAGGACAACGTTCTCAAAGCCTTTGATGGTAGCTATAATAAACTAAAAGTAGAAAAGAGAAATAACCATTTGCTTTCAAATAAAATCTCTCTGCTCTTTACCTTTTCCCACTCTTTGTAACCAAAAACTGTTCAAAGGAAGTATAGATTTGGAATGTTTTCCAAACAAGTGAAGTCATGCGTTTACCATCCTACAATAACTATCCTGTGTAAATAATTGAAACAGAAAGACAATAAGCCCGAAAATTTAATTTAGGTGACCCGCGGTACATTTTTGAAACAATTCACATCCTGTTTAGACGATTCAAATGCTTCCCTAGGGATTTTTTTCCCCTTAATTTCCCCTACAAAAAAATTAACTATAAATATATTTTCTTTCTTCATTTGAAACTCTTGCGTATATAAGCCACACTTTTTAACGTCATTTTTTCCCCTTTAATTTCAAAAACACGTGCACATACGGAGGATGGTATATTTACACTTGCGTTGAAATTCTTAAGCAATTTAACCATAAATAATCATTTTCCACGGTTTTGATTTCAAATTTCTTTTGATGACTACACGCATCCCCTTGTTGCCTGTTCTAAATTAAAGGAAGAAAAATAAGCGGAGGAGGAGAGAAAAAAAGGGGGGAGTTTCCCCAAAGAGAGTTTTACTTCGTAGGGACTTAATCTTCAATTTGTTTACCAGACAGTATAAAACGTGTTTTCGAATTCAAAGTCTATGCACCATGACCCAAACTGCGGAATGATTGTGCATAAAACCGTGACCGCCGAAAACACGAGACGCTCCTCGGCATTCGAAAAACTTAATTTGTAGCACTGTGCTTAATCTTGCGTTCAGAACAAAAATTGATTCTTTCAAAACACGTTAGGCCAACGGTACCACAAAAGACACCGCTTTCTCAGGGACGAAGACAAAATAATCGTCCGATTCCCATTGACCACTTCGGCTCCCGCGTGTTTTTTATAACAGAACGGTCGGCAAATGTGTTCTGAGAAAAAACGTTTATGTACCATGTCGCGTCTCTTACAAATATCAATTATTCTGCAATGTACGACGGGGGTTTCGAAGAAAGTCGTTTTACTCTCAAGAAATTTTTTCTCAGGGACATTTTTCACAAAAAATTTGGAATCGTTTAATGTATGCTTAGTCGAAACGGAGTATTATGGTAGGAAATAATTTGTCATTTCCGCAACTTTTACAAACAACGGATTCTGAGCACTGGCGTAGCTACTCATGAGTGGGCCCTGAATCAAAGTTCTTTGGGGACCCTTTCTAGATGCCTCTTAACATTTTGCGATTTTTTTTTGTTTACACGTTTTGGGGCCCCCACATCTTAGGGGCACCTTATCATTGATACGGCGGTAGCTTCGCCTCTGATTCTTAGATAAATACATTTATCTTCCTCGAGATAATTCCCTTTGCTCAAAAATATTTTGAAAGCTCAATTAATCTAGAATCCGGCATAGTGATTCGTGACTCTGACTGCTGAGCTGTAGGGTCTGGGTTCGAATACCGGAAAAGGAATGGATGTCTGTAAATGTATAGTGCCTGGATGGCAATTGGGGCATTCAAAATATTCATCAAGCCTCAAGTCTTCCCGTGGAGTTGGTGGAAGGGGAAGCCCCTGGCCACCTCTCAGGGTGTTCTGCCTTAAAACTGAAATGGAACCAAGTTAAATCGTACTTTCGTACTGTATAGTGCTCAAAGCTACTGCTAACGACAGACGTAAAACTAGCCCGTTGCTACGAGTAATTTCATATTCCTCAATCTGACACCGTCGATCAGGGTGCGTCAGAAACAACAACAACAACTGTAACAAATTATTATATACAGAATATTTCCCTTTTAATTTTTTAATGCAATTTTGTTCTTCGAGATTAAGATGATTCGATGGAAAATTATTCATTGAAAGATATACGTCAAAAACACTTTTGTATTCAACAAATAATTTCCAAAAGTAAAAATTAGAACAAAATTTTTTTTAAAAAAGGCATTTTATATTTGTTTATGTAATGTAAAGGAACTAAAAGAAATTATATCTTTCAAATAAAGAAGTGGTCACGAACTTGTGTCCGACATTATTGAGTCATGAATTTAAGTCCTGGTGCCATTCAAGACCACTTATGCATGTTAAATCTGTCGAGGCTCAAAATCCTCACGTTGGAGTGGAAGTTTAGAGAGGCGGTGCCAGCTCAAGTGCCTTCTTCATCACCTGACAGAGAATCAGAATTAAGAGGTTTGTCTCCAACAGAGTGCAGTGTAGCTCAGTGGCACACACGAATTTTTCAAGGGGGGGTCTAGGGTTGGAAACCCTCCGTTCTCGGGTCCTGCTCCAATACACCGCCCAACATTTTCCTTTGATTTTGTCGATTTTCGGGAAAAAACAGTAAAAAAATAAATTTTTGAATAAATAATTGTCATTAATAAATATAATTAGTAATAACAAATACTTAATTAAATTTTAATTACTATATACATAGGGTTAGAATCAATGAAAAAAAATCAAGGGCTATGGAAGGATCCAGACCAAACCCTCCCCTTGTGTGCGCCACTGGTTTAGCTTCAAAACGCTATGTTATTAAAAGAGGAAAAAGTTAATTCAAACAAGGATTATACATGAAAGCAATAAAAACAGGAGGATCATTGGGGATTATGATAAAATAATTTGAAAAAATAAGATAAATCAGAAGTTTGATTTCTTATGCCTGCTTTGCTTTTATTTCAGACAAATCCGGTTGCTCAGAGTTCTATTTCAGGATCTGTATCCCTGAACACTGTTTTATGTTCTTATTTAAACAAATGCTATGTTGTTATTATTACACAAGTTTGTAAAAACTATACTACTTTTTGTGTGTTATAAAGATATAAAATTAATTCTAAATCAAAATTTGAAAATTGTTTTGAAATTTTTGATAAAAAAGAATTTTTTTTTGGAATTTTATTTTTTAAAGAAAGAAAATATTGCCCGCTAAAAAATTTTTGTGTGAGCGGCACCCTCAAAAAATAACAATGCATAATAGAATATTTTAAAATTAAATAGAATAAAATAGAGAAAAATTAACAGAGGCATGAAAAAAAATGAAACCCATGTTTCAGAAAAATTTATCGTTAAACATAAATTAAAGTAAAAATGTGGCACATAAAAATATATGAAGGTACTAAATTTAATCTAAATTCAATTTGGGAGCAATTTTTTTTTAGTGTATTACATACATATAAAATAATCCTCGCTCACCCGCTTCCCTGAGAATTTCAAGCTAATGTGTTTAAATTATTAATATCTAAGTCTTAGCATTAAGTTTGAATGAATTCAAAAATATTTTTATAGCCCAGACTTCTTTATTTAAAAAGGGCATGACTTGAACTTCCAAAACAAAATATATTTATAAACCCGATTTTAGCAAATTTCTACTAAAAAATTAAAATAAAATATTTAAAAAAGAACATGCTCATCAAATTTTAATTCTGTTGGTCTAATAGTTCAAAAACGGGATTTTTTTTTTATTAAAAATCTATAATGTCTTCACCTCCTCTCGGGAGACGATTCCTTCAAAACCCGTTTTTCGCCCTAATTTATGTATTGTTGATGGACTGTGTGTAATGGCACAAAATTGGTAGTGAAAGATATTTAGAATAATATAATGCAGTGTGAAATTTTATCAGGAGATAAGAAAGACAAAATTGTATGTATACCCAAGTTCTCACTGAACACTCGAGGGGACTTGGATATGCCCTTCTTACTGAAACGTACGCACTTCCCTGCAAGATTGGAATTTGCCATGACTGCTAATAAACCAAAGGGACAGAGTTTTGAAAAAGTCGGTTGAGGTGCAACACCGAAGGAAACAGTATTTAATCATGGATGTGGCAATGTCAAGGTGCAGAAGAAGGGAGTGAGTGAATATTAACATCGCACACTGTTCAGCTACTCGAGGGCTTTTGGAGACGGACTTCGTAATTTTGAACCACGATCAAGTGACGAGGACGACACCTGAGATGGCACCACCTCTTCTCACTATCACATCACACCAACGGGAGGACGTTTGAGCTCTCGACAGATTTAACGTGTATCGCTACCCTACACGACCGGTCTATAGCGGTACTGGGCTCGAACTCGTGACATGCCTGTCACGATCCGATACCTCGACCCCTGGGCTACCACGGCCCCGGTGCAGAAGCAGAGATGGAATAGAAATTCAGTGTAATTTAGTGGAAAAGGTGATTATGAATATTGTTTCTGAAGAGGCACTGAACTGAAGTACAAATTAAAATAAAGAGATGACTTGAAATTTTTTTTTTCTGTTTGCAATATATTGAAGAAAAAAAAAAAACAGAACAACATAGTACATGTAAATTACTGTTTTACAATTTGAGCAATGAGAATGAACAGGCGTATAATTTGTACAATGGGGGCAGGGAATTCCCTCCTCCCTAGTTTCTTAAAAAAATTTTTTACTATGGACTTTGCAAAAACATTTCCTTAAACACGGTGCCTTATCATTAGCTTCGCGCAGCTTTTATTTATCAGTGGAGCGAGTCCGATTGTTTTGAATTCTTGCGTTAAAGCAGTCATTTCGATGTTTTGTCGTTGGGAATGCTCGAGGAAATGAGTCCCCCCCCCCGTGTCCGGTTTCGATTCGGACACGACGATTTGTCCCAAGGGAAAATGTTATCAGTTTCGGTTGATAGAAGAATAGATTGGTGTTTTGATTTCAAATCAAGCTTCAAAAATGACAATCTACTTTTTCGTTCTTCCGCCTTTTTTACTTCTTCTACTGCATAGACAGGTACTGGCGGTATTTGATGCCTGTTTGTCTTTTCATTTCCCAACGACACGTTGTTAAATTAATCCTTTTTTCTTACTTCGTGAAGTGGGGAATATTCCTACAATTCTGTGAGTACTGTTTGCTAGACACAATTTACGAACGTATATGCTTTAATATAAACGTCGCACTTGTTCATTAAAGACAGCTATTGACGAGGTTTAAACTCGCCGGTGGTCTTCCTTGAATGATGTGTTGTCTTGTGGACACGGATCGATTCATTTCACTTAACTGGTAATCCCATTCATAGTTGCCCCACCTTTATGACGTGAAAACTTTCAGCTGCATTTTTCCGCATGAGAGCCTTTAGCGGAATGCAGATTTGAATGATGCCGAACATCCAGCTCACGTTCCTGTTCCATGGGTCCTTCACAACTCTTATCAGTGAATACTAAGACAGTTGACTTCAACTTTTGAATCACTATAAAATGTCGAAGATGACATCTGAACTGGCAACCCATTTTTCAAAACCTCCACACCACGCCGACGTAAGGAATTTGAATCTTACTTTGGAAGACCGAGCTCATTCAAATCATTTGCAGCTACAAACCAGCCTTCTAAATTGTATTTATTGATACACCAAAGAAAGAAGATAATTTATTGACACACTAAAGGAAAGTATAAATAGAAAAATAGGCCCCGAAATACGTTTTTTAATTTGTCATACAATATTTTTAAATTCACTAATCTTATAGATTCATTGTTTTTTTTTCAAAACATTCCAAAAAAAAGGATAATTTTTCTAAAAAAAATTATAACGTAAATTTAAATCTAACAGAAATGTGGATGGATTGATAATGTCACATTCAAAAGCTATATAAAAACTATAGGCAGTGGGTCTCCTAATTTTGAACCGTGGTCACTTGACGAGGATGAACCCTGAGCTGCCAACCTCACCACCCTGACTTCCACATCCCACCGATGTGGCAGTACCATTCGGCTACTTTAACCAGTAATACTGTCTAAAGCTTAACATAAAAGAGAACGAACATTCTTTATATAGACAAGAAAAAATGTGATCCCTGGAAGCATTAAAAAGAACTTTTTTTTCAAGCCAACCTTCGAAAGCTGATGCGAAAATAAATTGACGTTCTGTGTGCTCAGCAACGGAGTTGAATCAAATTGCATAATTTTCCATTTGAAAGACAAATGTGGTTTCTTTCAGCTGGGAAATCAATTGGAAGCTTTTATTTTTTTTTATTCATTCTATCAGATAGTGCTGCAAAAAATTGTAAACATTTCTATAAGTAGCTTAATTACGTGGTGTGCTATTAATGCAAGCTTTCCTATTTTTGATATTGAAACTGGCTGCGGTAGCCTAGTCATCGAGGTAACAGACTTGTTGCAGACATGTCATGTCGTGAATTCGAACCTAGTGACGCTGAAGACCGGCCGTGTAGGGAAGCGATGCACGTTAAATCTGTCAAGAGCTCAAACGTCCTCCTGTTAGAGTGGTGTGGTATTTAGGAGAGGGTACCAACTCTCGTGTCGTCCTCGTCACTAGACCATGGCTCAAAATTATGAGGTCCGTCACCAAAAGCCCTCGTGTAGCTGAACAGTGCGACGTTAATATTCACTCACTTAATATTCAAACACAACGTGTATGTTATTTTCCCCGCAGTGATTCACTGCTCGTGGGGAAATTCTGTTTTACAGGAAAAGTTCGCTTCCCAGAGTAAACTTGGAAAAATAAAATTATTGCAGTCATAAAAGATGTGACCAGGATTGCCTGATTTATCACCTTATCACCCTTGGTGACAAATGAATCGCCGAAGAATCCTTGAGAAGTCTCTTCCAAGTTTAAAAATTCAAAAGAAGTACCACTTAAAAGGGAATTAATTTTTGTGAATTTCCATCGGTGCCGATTTACGCTCATTTTAGGTGCTGGGAGCAGGAAATCTACAGGCCCCCTTGGCGCTGAAAGATCGAAATTTATAACCAGAAAATCTGGTTAAGGCTAGCTTATCCGGGTCCCTGGGTGCCCACCCCAAACACCCAATGGAAAAACCAGCACTGACTTCTACTGATGTATTGTAAAAAATAAAGAAAATTGCGCGCGTGTGTGTGGCTCAAATTAATAAATTCCTTTAGTTCATATAAACTCTGTGCTTGATACTAATTCCAATTGCTGGGGTTTCTTTCATTAATTTAGTATTACTATGTTTCCTGCGGTATATTTTCAAAAATCTTAGATTTTAGTTATTCTAACGTAGTGGGAGAGATACTTGAAATTATTTATTTTTTAATTCTATTAATACAAGATACAAATAATTAAATCGAAAACTTCGAGATCAAAATAAAACTACTTTCATTAAACAAGGAAATAAAAATTACTCTATATATTTGTAAATACAAACTTTATCTTGCTCAAATTGAGATAGATTACTAGAAATAAATCAATTAATGCTGGAAATATTTAAGCAATAATTATACACTTTCAGTGATAAAACAGAGGTAATGGAATGAAAAATGAGATATAAATTATGTCACTGAGATGTACGTTACGCTTAGCATTTTTGAATCCAAAAAAATTGCTCAGAAACGGTCTCCTCTAATTCATCATTTTTTTCAATTTTCGCTCTGCATTTCATAAAGATGAACAAATCTGCTGTGTGTGGATGAAAACACTTGAAGACAATTAAAGAGAATTGCATAAGTATTTGGTTTCTTTCCCCAGTTTTTCTCCATTTCTTTTTCATTTCCTACTATTAGTTCACAATCTCCCTATATATATCTTGTTCAAATTTTCAATCATTAATAAAATACACTTTAAAGAGCCCAATTGAGCTTAAATTTTCTAAACACGATTGTTTTGAATGAAAATACAATAATTTAATTATAATTAATTGAAATTAATTGACTGAACTAATTATTTAAATTATTACAGATACTGCCACGTTGGCTTCATTTTTAGTGACTTGGGCCAGAACGAGCAGATTTTTTTCTTGCGTTTTAAAGCATTCAGTTGAATTAAAATTTTGCATACACGATTGTTTTGGATGCCACAATACGATACTTTAATGATAATCAATAGAAATTAATTACCACTTAATATTGTGATTGTCATATGTACATACATATTTATGTTAATTGTAATTATTTGATAAAAAGTAACTAAAATAAAAAATTTCTTTGTTGGTCTAAATAGGAACTGACTTTAATTTTTTTTATATTACTTGTGTTTTGACTTAAGCTAGTCGTATAATTTTATTTGTCAAATCAATATCGAGTTACAAAAGTAGGAAGAGTATGGAGCACGATTAACTTGAATTTAAGTCCTCCCTTTGTTTGTTTCCCTTAAAAAACCCGTCTCTCTCACACACACACATTTGACGTTTTGTAACTTGAACTAAAAATAATTATGATAAAATGGCCGTGGAAGCTGAATGGTCATGTTCGCGATCTCATGCTCGGCTTTTCCGAGTAGGGAATTCGAATCCCTGATGCCCCTAAAAGCCGCTGTTTAGAAGGGATGGTGCATGTTAAATTTGTTCTGCTTCATTCTCATGTAGGCATGGTGCGGATATTTGGAGAGAGTACTATCTTGTTGTCCTTTCACTTCACAGAAGCTCAAAACTACGAAATTCATTATCCATAGCCCAAATGCAATTAAGAGTGCGACGTCAATAAAAACTCAATTCATGATAAAATAATTAAATTGTAATAATAATAACTAAACTGGACTGAACTTAGAGGTTCAACAGCCCATGAGGGTCAAGGCCTGCTGTGTCTATCTCAGCTTTCGTGACCTTTGGCACTGAGTTGCAGATGTTCCAGTCAGGTGGTCAATCTGACGCAAAACCTACAGAGTTCAGTTCTCAAGCAAGCTTGGTACTCATTTTATCGCCCCACTGAAAGGATGAAAGACTGAGTCGACCTTTCCCAACCCGGGATTTGAAACCCGGACCTGTGGAACGGATGCACTGAGTGGATACACTATCACTCAGCTTCAGTAATAATTATAATAAATTAAGTGTCCTAGAAAAATCACGGTCAGAATACGCTCATATTTTCTAGAACTTACTTCACTACGAAATGAAAATTATTATTTCATCACCATCTAATCTAAAAAATTATTCAATCAAAGACGTATCATTATATAGCAAGTAAACGGCACTGTCGTCGTGAAATTTATTATTTATGTTAATGCACACACACGTTATAGATATAGTGAACTATGTTTTCACAAGTACTTACGACTAGTGGAGTCTTCTGAAGTGAGCAGTAGTGCAACTGAACCTCCTCCGAAAAATAAACTAAAAATGTTAATTCTCTGTCCGTTTTTTTAAAAACTTAGACTTTTTAAAATCTTTATTTTACAACTTATTTTTTTAATATTCAAACTTTGATGCTTATAGCTGAAGGTAATTGTGCAAATAGTAATAATATTAAGTATGCTTTCGGGTAGAAAAAAAACTAATTTTGAAAAAAGGCGGGGAAGGGGGGCTTGCAATTTTTTGAAATAACACCGAAGCTCCTACTCTCCTTGCTTTATTTTCTCTCCTCATGAAGATTTTGAAGCCCAATTTTCGATTCGACGCACGACAAACCTTGTAATTTTTTTAAATGGTGGGTATTCGGTCGAAACAGGACACAAAAACGCGATTAACATTTTCGGCTACGATGCTCGGTGTCCTCGGCCTTATATATATATATTGGAGACAAGACTCGAAATCAGGAGCGGCTGATAAATTTCTAAGTCTGTGTAACGCACCTAATTTTCCATATCTTGCCATGTGAGGAAAGGCTCTGAAGAACCATTGAATTTCCAATGGTGAGCCATATTTTCGACGACCAAATCATGCCGATCTACAGATATGGTAAAAATATTTTTTTAATGTTTTTTTTTTATTTAATTTTAATTTTTCAAAAAAAAATTTTTGTATTGCTTTTGTTTTTATTGAACTGGGTCGTCAGTTACTTATTTGCTTGAAAATAATGTTAGTTACTGAACAAGAACTCTGGGTGCATATCTGGAGTTTGTGTTATAAATTAAGTTAAATGGAATGCCTACGGGTTTTTCCCCCATCTTGTTAATATCAACAAACGGGATTTAAAAAGAAAGCAGTTCTTTTGATAAAAATGTACCAATATTTTATTTATTTTTTTAATGAAAACATTTATAAATCCCAGTGCACGACAAAATATCACACGAGGCTTACAGAACAGATTACAAAAAGGGGGGGGGGGAAGAAAATTTAAAAGTCATGAAGGATTTTAAATGTAATGTATCTCAATAATGACATGAAATATTTTAACAGTAATATAGTGAAAGTATTAGATTTTTATAAAACAATTTTTTCTATCTCTCTTATATATGTATTGCATATTTCTTTCTTTTTCTTTATTTTGAATTTTAATTTTTTAATTCTGACATTAAGGCAATTTTCCTCAATATGTTTAAATATAAAACATATTTTATTAAATAGGAATACTAATTTATTTTATATTCTGATATTTTGTTCTTCATTTTTTATTCTAATTGTCGCCTACGTTTATTATAAACAAATTTTGTTGCCAAAAAAAACAAAATGCATACTTCTACACCCGCTATATACCTTCACCCAAATTTCTTTTTAATTTCTTTATTTACCAACCAATTTATATCTTTCCTGAAGGTTGTTTGAATTTGACTTTTGAATAAAATGCTTCTTTTAGCAATCCAGGGTTTAATTTTATAATATTATTATGATAAGCTTCGGGTGGTCTTTCAGGATATAATAAAATTCCCATAAACGCTTTTAATTTTAGATGAAAAAATTCCTTTGAAGATTGAACTTTAGCTCTTTTCGTGAGCAAGAGAGAGAGAGATTGATAAAATTCTTAAAACAAAAGATTGATACCAAATATTCTGAATTTCAAAGGTCTAAAAAATTATTACTCAAATAGGAATTTTTTTCCCCCCACATGAACCTCTTTGCTAAGATATAAAGTAAAAAAGATGAGGCAATCGAAGTTTTGTTATGCTTTTAGATATTTCACTCTACTCATAGATTTATAATTATGGGAAAAGTTGTGAAATATAGTTACTTTTTAAGCGTTCAAAGCACTGTAAATACAATATGAAAACGGATAGCTGTAAAATAAATAAAACTTATTCTGATTAATTTTGATAAACAGGAATAAATTAAGGAAAAAATTGGAAATAACTGCAAACAAAAATGTGTGTAATGCGTAAATATGTGCTTTAAATATCGATATTGTTCAAAATATTTAGATTTCTACATAATTATTCATATATTCAAAAGTAAAAATTATACCTCACGTTGATAAGTGATTTAATCTCAACTTCATTTATAATCGGTAGAAAATTAAATCTACCTCGAAATATCGTTGATATTACTTTTTATAAAAATAATGTTATATTTGGATATTTATTATCTTAGAAGTTTTTAAGTTTATTTTTCTATTTTTGGTGCTAAATTTAAGTCAATCAAACTCTAATTCAATGAGAATGCTCCCTTGATTTTTAATCTCTGGTGTGTGAGTTGCATGTAATGGAACTTATTAGATTTGAGTTATTCAAAGCTATGTAAAAACAATGCATGAAAAGATTTTCAGAAAACTATTACAGTCGGACAACCATTTTATGAACTTCTATTTTGCGAATTTCTCTATTTAGCGAACTTCTTCCTAGAACCGAGAACATTTTATGATTTTTTTTTCGTAATATAACCTCCAAATAGCGAAATGCATTTTATATTTAACGAAATTTATCTCTTGTGATTCGATTTTTTTCCCTTCCTATTTCTGAAATATTTCCGGACGTTATACAAATTATTCTGCTATCTATTATTCTCAAATTATTAGATTTGAGACACTCTCTCTGTCATCAAAAATTCAAAAAGAAATCTCTTTTTTGAAACTGGAGAAGACGTGGTGACTACCTGAAAAGAACATATTTCTATTTAATGACAGTAATAATTAATAGTAAGGAATTCGAACGTGCATTTTCTACGGCAGGACAATTTGTAACAAAATAAGAAGCCGTTCCAACGATGAAACGCTGGAGTGTTTTTATAAACTTATTTACAAAAACTTAAAAAATGAAGAAATGCTTTTTTTTAAATTTCATTATGTACTATTTTTATTTGTTTTTAGGATGAATAATTCTTTTATTTGTTTCATTAAAGTAATATTAAGTCAATTTTTAATTATATTTTCCGTTTTATTATACAATTTCAGCTACGCGAATATGTAAGTATTTTTAATAAATAGTCCAATCCTAATCCCGGGATCCCGGGATTTGGATAATGTAATCCCGAAATCCCGGGAGTGAAAATATGACACGGGATTGCAAACCGTTATTACAATCAAGTGGAGAACGAGCCGGGACTTTTACTGTCTTAGATTCCAGCGAGAAAATTTGAGCCTCGACGGATTTAACATATCAACCTACGATACGACGGACTCGAGTTTCATAAACATAGGCATCTGCTTTTTATTTATATAATCTACTCCGTCCATTTCATCACAAAATTAGAAAATTAAAACATCAAATTGTTTTAATAAAAGTAGCTCAAATTATACAGGAAAGATATTTTCTTTATAAAAAAAATCTCAAATGCAATGTTTTTAATTTTAAATTTTTTTTACATAAAATATAAAATAAGTCATGTGCATAAGAAAATATTTAATTTAGATAGCTATATCACGCAGAGACATTTATACCAAAAAAGAGTAAAAATTAAATATTTATCTATTATTGAACTAACGCACTGTGAAAGGGTTGCCACTTCTCAGGATTTTGCTTATACCAAAATTTCGGAATAAAAATAACTTTCTTCTCAAAAAATGCCAAGACAGCCATTCAATTTAGATATATTGTTAGTTCAACTTACCAATGAAGGAAAACGGAAGGACAGCTGACTTGATACTATCTTTTTTTAATCTTTATAACGGGGAAAAGTATATTGTTACGAAGGAAAAAGACTCGTTATAAGAAATTTTCATATGGAAAATAAAAATTATTTTTTTCTTCATATTTTCGAAAACTTTAACGGACTAAATGCGAAAATAATTTAAAATTGCTCAGACATTTTTTTAAAAAAATTAGTAATAGTTACTTTGAGATGAAGTATAGTAATAAATGTTATGAAAAAATGATTATTCTGAATTTTTAGTATCGATTTCAAAAAGAAAAAGTGTTAATATTTGAATCATTTGTTTTCTTTCCTTGCACTCTGTGGAAAGACTTATTAAAAATTTATTGGAAAGAAATGTAATTGTTCTTAATGAGTTCAAAAGAAGAGTTAATTGCAAGACAATTAAGTTTTTTTTCTAAGAAAACTGCCTATTTAATATAAAAAAAGTAAACTTAATTTAAAATAAATTTTAAAATTTCTTTTTATTAAAAATTATTTAGAAATTGGGGAGATCTCATTTTTCTGAGGAAAATGCGATTCTAGGGAGGAAAAATACTTTTGCAAAAATTAAGACTATCTGAAACTTCTTGAGCATTTCACGAGAGAAATTTTAACGAAAATTCTTGTCTATTCTCTCTCAATGCTGCCACATTATCAGACTTATTCCAGAAAAAATGGGAAAGGGGGGTGTTAAAACTCTCCACAAAAATTATTCATTAAAAAAAATTCTTAAAATTTTCTACTAAAATGTTCAAACTTTAATCCAAATAATAATTTATTATTTTTTCAAAGTAATTTTTTTAAAATATTGACTATGTGGCATAGTTAGTTTGTCGCTGGCTATGTGAGCCTAAGGTTGCTGGTTCAACCCCAACCCAAGTCGGAGATTTTTCGTGATGCAGAATATCGACAGTGGTCATGTAATATGATTATGCGGCATATAAAAGATTCCTTGAGTGCCTGTTTCGCTTAGGAGCTCTCGGCTAAATTTCTTAGATCGGTTTCGCATCGTCAGAGCACAAACAGCTTCCTCTGGGGAGGAGATTGGGCATCAAATTTACATTACGGTGATTGGTATTCTACCGGTGCAGAACTAAAAAAATTAAATCAGATCCCAGGGAACGTACTAGGTCTGCAATGGTAAAACACCAATCCGCAACCTCATTAAAAATTAAAATAAAATTTCTAAATTTCCGACTTTTTTTCAAATGAACATACATGAAAGTTAATGTAAATTATCCATTAAAAAATTATTATTAACTTTTGGGGATTTTACTTAAATCTTTATTACGATTCTCGAAAAGTAAAATATTGTTTAGTTAATTTTGGAAATGCGCCACTCTTTATATTTTCCTTTAAAAATCGAAGTTTAAAACTTTTTTAAACATGGATACTATGCTATTACATTGCAACAAAAAAAATCTAGGTTTTTTTCTTTAATATAGTAAAATTATACAAAGAAGTCCACAACAATATCCTTAGCTTACCTGAAGAACGAAGAAATATTATTATTCTGAATTCAATGCAAATAACAGTAGGAACATCTTATCAAAGTTTTTCATACGAAAATATTGAATTACACGCAGATTAATTATAGTCCAATCTCATATCATAAAACACAATGCGGCTGTTTTTCTCTTTCCAAAAAAAGAAATTCTATACATGAGTAAAATTGCCTTCAAACCACACTTAAGGTTTCTATTTAAATTATATAAATTGCAGCTGTAAAAGGTAAGTTTTTAAAAGGGAATGAAAAGAAATTTATAAGTATACTTATGGATAATGTTAATAGTTTTTAAATTGATTTGTAATTTCACACTTTCAGTACACTTTCAGTACACTTTTTACCCTTTTCCCCCGTTCATTATATTTATATTTCAAATAACTTTAACCGTTACCTATACTTAGAATGCTGCCTTTTCTGTTTGCACTAAGGCAAAGATATTCTTTGAATTTTTACAGAAGCACCTGTATTCTATTGTATCTTTTTTATCAATTAAAATACTAAAGGTTACAAGTTACAAAGCTTACTTATAACTATGCAACTAATTACGAGTGTAACTATTCAATTTCATGAGTGGTAAAGATCACAAAGGGGGGGGGTACTGAATTTAATCAAAATGCGGACGTTAATTCTGGTACCCCCAAACCATAATAATGCGGGAAAATGGGAGTGCTGAACACTGCAGGCATTGGGCTCCAAATTCACGTGAAAAATTTGAGCGAGAAAAGAGAGCTGAAGTTGTAGCCTTCGCCTTCTGTCCGGCATTCTAAATTATGAGGAGAGATGCCAATAGAGCTTTTTCATAGCTTTAGAACAGAGGTTCTCAATTTTTCAGGTTTCTCCCATCTTATGAGGATTTCTCGCACCCCAAGAATATGAGATTTTGATGAAATATTCTTGAAAAATCTTAAGACTGTGTCTTTGCTTGGAATGTTATCTTTTCGAAATAATAGCTGAAGCATGCATCCCAAATTTAGAACCCTTGCCTTAGAGCTTTAATAGCTTAAGCAAACCTGTTTTCATATTTACTACTATTATTATTTTTAAGAAATAAATCTGTGCCACAATGCAAATTTATTTGCGAAGGAATCGATTGTCGTTTAGCGACATTTTTTTTACAATGATTTCCTACCTTTTACAATTGAGTATTTGTTTTATTTCACTTTTACAGACGCAATAAAAATAAAACAGTTTTCCATTTGACGACATATTGTCAACTATACAACATTTTTGGATTGCTGCGAATAATCTCATGTACAAATATTTGAGGAAGAAAGTAAACTAAGGGTATCTATCATTCTAAGATAGAAAAGGCACAGATGAAAACCCCCAACAAAATAGGATTAAGTAAGCAATGATGACAAAACCTATATAAAGGAATCCTTTTTTTCTACTTTCGAGCGTATTTGATCGATATTGTTTTTAAAGCATCTTGCGATTTTAAGATGTATCATCTCCCTTTCTCGCGAGCTTCAGTAGTTCTAGAAAGATGAGATATTCTTGAAACAGACTTTTGATTGATTGATTTATTAACGTCACATGCTTAGACGAAATATGAAGGATGTTGATGAAGGACTTCATAATTGTGAATGGACACCTGAGCTGGTTGTACATTTTTCCAAACTCTCACCCCCCCCCCCCCCAATGTTTGGAATTTCAGCCTCGGTAATTTTATTGTGCCTTTTTGGATTTTCAGAGATTCGAAAGAACATCCCCGAACAGGATCGCTTGGCTAACACGACTATCAAATTCTCAGAGAAATGCAACGAAAGTAAACTTCTGTTTGAGGAAATCAATACGCAGCTGAATAGTACTGGGTGAATAAATGGAAGTTGCATTTAACTTCGCCTGATGAAAGTTCAGAAAAGAACCCCAAAACTTATTGCAAGTGAAAAAGGAGCAAAACACGTTTTTGCTGAGAATTGAATTATATTTTAATTTCCCGGCTTTTATTTTCACATGACAGTCAAATATGAATTTTACTATATAAGGACTGACGTAAACTTCCATTAAAATTTCAGAATGAAGCTTTGTTTGAATTGTGATGTATAATATATTTTTTTTAAAAAAAAACTCATTGGTAAGTTTATCAAAGAGAAAATTTAAACAAAAATCTCTTACTGTTAAAAATAACATATCTTGTGGTGATCGACTACTTTTGATACCCTAGTTCGATATTGGAGAAGCGTATAAATGGGTAATTTTTTTACTAGTTAGTGCCAGTTGAATTAGAATATACATATAAAACTTTCACGAACATTATTACAAAAAAAAAGTCATTTAAATGCAATATTTTAGTCAAAAAATAAAGCAAAAATTAATTTTTTAAATTTTTTTTCCTTTTATGAAAAATACTTCTATTATAACATTTTGCCTATATATAGTTAGGACTTCTATACTGGGGTTCAACTAAAACTTTTGAAATACATAGTTTAGAAATCTTCATTTATTCATATTTTATTATATCAGACTAGAGAAATAATGTGAATTTTTCAAACATTTTAGTTCTACCCCAATATAGAAATTTTAGCAATGTATAAGAAAAATATTATAAGTATAGAAGCATTTTTCATAAAAAGAGAATGTTTTAAAAATATGTCTTTTCTTAATTTTTTGCAAAAAAATTGCCTTTAAATAATTTTTTTCTTGTACTAATATTCTTAAAATAATTAACATGTATAATGTAATTCAACAGACACAGAATATGAAGGGGAAAAAAACTATTTACACGTTTTTTTAATATTACGGTTCCAAATATCGTCAGTTCCTTAATATTGATGGATATTAAACTAAGTTCTCTCTACAGTAGAATAAAGTTGCTTGGATTTTTTTAAAAACCAAAACTTTTAACCTACTATTAAAATAAAAACTTTGTAGAAAGCTTTAAAAGCGATTGCTGGGTACTATCATGATCTATTTTATCTAATGTCTAAAAATTAAATAATCACAAATAACTTGATAAAAACTCCCAGAATATTATTTTAAAACTCTTTTCGCTCAACTTTAAAGAACATAACCACAAGAATAGTTTTTTAAAAATAAATAAATGTCTATTCTTTCACAAACAAGGTTTTATATTCATTTACCATATTGTGCGCTTAAAATTCAGAAACAATATCTACATAAGCATTTGTTCATTTTAAAATGCCTTTTATTATTATAGCGTAGAGAACAGTGGTCTTCAAACTTTTTTGACTCATAAAACTAAGAATTATTAAGTGTTCTAGGGGAATCCCAACTATATTTTTCTCTCTGTTAGGAGAATATATCATAAAACAATATTTAAAATAGATAGCATATAGGTACTTTGTTAACACAATTGAAGAAGAATATTAAATTTGTTACTAATTTTTTTTATTTAGTGTTAATTTTAATTTACTCACATTCATAATATTAATATGTGCTCTCTGGGTGTCATTTACATATACGTTATAATTAATAATTGGGATATTTGCTTTCATCTTTTTGCACAAACTATCCAAGTCTACATAGTTCTATTGGAATTATCTACAGCTCCCTATTTCATAAATTCTGCGTTTAATTAATTTTTATATTTTGGTTTTGTGACCACTTAAACATTTTTCACTTAAGGAATACACTGATTCGAATGGCATTAAAATTTTTATAGCTGTGAAAAAAATCATGTGTATTCTGCATGAATTTGCATCCTAAAATTTAGGAGCTATTCATTGCTAAAATTTAGATTTCAGAAGATACTTATTAAATTTTTAACCAAAAATCAAGATTTAGTTGCGTATATTTGCATTTTTCAACTTAGAATTTGTTGATATTTCAATCACTTGTTCTTGTTACATCAGTAATAAATCCAGATTTTTATTGAAATAATGAAATGGATTTTAACGTGAATCTCTTTTGCACACACATTTATCATTTTCTTTTCGATTTTTTTTATTTTGACTTGTGGAACCCCTGGACATGCTTCGGGGAACCCTCGGGTTTCGTGGAACACAGTTTGAAGACTACTGGAATTGAAGATAAAATACAGAAATAGTCCATGAAATACAAGACATCTTTTCATTCATACAGAAATAAAGACAAAAAGTGGGCTGCTCTATATATAGTAGTGAAATGTTTACTTGACACAAATATGAGAACATTTTTCTAACTGAAAATGTTTTCCGAGTTTCATTTTCAGAAAGATGACTTTAAACTAATATTTAGATTTTCTTATTGTTGAGCTAATAACTGCTATCACATGTTCCGTATAAAAGCAGGGTGAAAGTTTGGACCAATTTTTTGGATTTCATACAATTAAATGAATAATCAGAATTTTTAAAATTAGTAAATATACATAATACTTTTTTAAACATCATGGATTACAAAATATTGACAGTACGTAACTAATAAACTCATATAATAGCTCTTTTGATAAGATCTATTTTAAAAATAATTTTATTTTGGTTATTCCTTTTTTAAATATATATATGTGTGTGTGTGTTTATGATATAAATAAAACTGATTTAATGTTCTCTGTTTGAGAAATTTTTTAGTTCAGTCGACATAGTAAATAAATTAGAGCATAAGCTTAAAACTAACCAAAACTTCCCCATTTTAAAATAGGTGATTTAAAACAAAATACCAACACCGTGAAATTTTAAAAGCATTCTTTCATAAGAAAATCTAAACTTTAATTAGAATATTACATGTATACGTTTTTGAGTGATGATATAAAATATATTAATTTATAATTTATCATTGTTTGTGTGAACTTTTTTTTAATGATTCTTTGTTATCCTATTTGGGACTTCGTTCACCATTTTTAACTTATTATATTATACGGATAATTTTATTTATAACATCTCCCAGTTTGTTCTAAAAATAATTTTGTCTCAAATGGATTATAAAAAGCTGTTTTGTAATTAGAATTTAACTGTATAATTTAGAATCAATGACTGTCTAATTTAAATATCTTTTATTACGACATCATGTGTTACGAAATGCGCGATTTGCTTAAACTCAAGTATTCACGAAAGGAAAACATATTTATAACAAAAGGAAAAAGGCCTTCCAATTGCATTCTATCCTTCTCTTATTTGAAATACCTAAAATTCCGTAAAAAGAGAACTGTCATGCGGTCCCACGACTTAACAGGGTTTGCCCTCGACCCCCAAATAAATATTATGCTTACCTTGTATCTGCAGACGATACCTTGGAGTGCTTCCTCCCCCTCCAGGAGAAGGGGGTCGTGTCGAAATTTGTAAACAAAAGGGGCCGACTCCCCTCCCCAAGAGATGAGAAGGGCAGTGAAGCCGAGTGCCATTCGCGCTCTCCGACAACACTCGGCGGTCGGCAAACACTCGCAACGGAGGAGGACGGCCTCTAGACGCTATTGGCTCAAAGTGAGAGGGAGGGTGGAGTCAAGGAGGGGCCCGGGTGGACCGGATCGGCGAGTGAGCAGCCGATTGGGGTAGAGTGACGGCACATCGGCGGGGAGTCGTATTTAATGTGTCGTTTGCGGTCGGGCGCGACTTGTTTAAAAAGTTTCCGCTGCCATGGTACGCATCGAGGGCACAGCAGAAGCGATGGTGGTGCCCAGAAGGACCTCTTTCACGATCAGCAGCCTCATCCACGGCGGGGAGAGCGACGAAAGCGCACCGGGAGCTACCCCGCCCGAATGCCCGCGGGACTTCAGCAGGCGGGAAGCCGTGACACCCCCGGACTCCAAGCCGAGCGGCGGTACCCCAGCAGAGTCGCCGGTTGCGTCCACACCGCCTTCTCCAGCTAAATCCACGGCAACGACCACAACTACACCGACAAAAGCAAAAAGTTCAGATGATAAAAAATCGACGTTCGAGAAACCTCCCTTCAGTTACAATGCCCTCATCATGATGGCAATCCGGCAGAGTCCGGAAAAAAGACTGACCTTGAATGGTATCTACGAGTTTATCATGAAGAATTTTCCTTATTATCGGGAAAACAAACAAGGTTGGCAGAATTCGATCCGGCACAATCTTAGCCTCAACAAGTGTTTCGTCAAAGTGCCCCGACATTATGACGATCCCGGAAAAGGGAACTACTGGATGCTGGATCCCAGTTCCGATGATGTGTTCATTGGTGGGACGACTGGGAAACTCCGTAGAAGGACAACTGCTGCCTCCAGAAGTCGTTTGGCCGCCTTCAAACGCGCTGGCGCACCCGTATTCCATGCCGGTCTCAATCCTGGTCTTCATCCCCACGATAAATCTGCCTTGGGCTGGTCCCTGGCTGGATATGGCGGTTTCCACACTCCAGGGGGTCTTCTGTCCTTCAAGTATCCTTATTCGAGCCTCGCCACCAACATGACAGCTCTACAAAACCCTAAGCCCACGGGCTTCAGCGTGGATAGACTTTTAGGGGCTGAAAGTGCTGCCAATCTTCATGCACCTTTGTGGTCGAGTCTGGCCTGTCCTCCCGGTTGCGCCCCACTAGGACTCGGTGCGGCTCAAGGCTACTCGGCTGTACCCGGATGTGGCTATCTTTTCTCCTCTCTAGTCAGCCCCAGTCAAGCCTTGTACGACCTACATGCCCTAAGAACAGTGTCAGCCCTCAACTGTCAAGCTGCCAGTCAGTCGAGGAGTGTCAGTCAAAGTTCGACATCTGCCAGTCCAGAGAGTTCCACAACCATCTACAAGCCTATACCCATTATGTCTAAACAAAGCTAGTGCCTGTAATTCAACCCAGTGTGTCTATGTGTATATCAAGTCGTGTACATAAAAACATCATGTAGAATTGTACAGTGTAAATATATCTCGCCAGAAACCTTCCTATGCATAAACTATTGAAAAGACTTCTGATATGAACTCTGCTAGAGAGGGTGGACTACTTACTTAGCAAACTAATGATCTCTGCGTGACCGGTGTGGACAGTTTCGTGTGTCACAAGAAAACTTTTCTATTTATTTTTGTCTTCAGCAAAGTCATATGCCAATCCTACATATCTATCAACAGGTAACCTTAACTATTTGTTCAGCATTTAAAAAAACAAACAGTTCCTTAGATAAGGTACCATAAAAAATAGACTATCGTTGCGAGAATAATTGTGTGTATGTCATAGAGCGTATTGCTATCTAATAACGTTTGCCTCCAAAGCAATAGATTTGATCGATTTTTATCCCAATATATAGATTTACTCTGAATATATGTTAAAGTCTTATTGCATACACACTTTATTTCTCAGTGCCTTTATTGATGCAAAAAAAAAAAAAAAAAATTTATTAATTTTCAAAATTGATATGATTTTGTTTTAAGTATGATATTTCAATTGATAAAAATTGAATTAATGTGAAATTTAGAAAAATGAATATTTAAGCAGTTCTTTCATTTTTAAAAGCTTGAGTCTTAATATCTTTTCTTCCCCCAAAGTTTCATGAATCAAGAGGATCCATTTAAAAGTTCCTAGACCACGAATGAATGCACTTTAGATGATTTAATTTAGTTCTTATTCATAAAATTTAAATCAGAAATACATCTATTCATTTTCAATCATTTCAGTGAAACTTAGAACTGTGTTCAGATCTCAGTCATTTTCTAACTCCTGTGTGGTACTTTAAATAAGAGGCTCAAAAATGTATATTAGAATTTCATTGTTTTTTTTAGATTTGATTTTTTTATTTAAATATTTGACAAAGAGTGCTAATACAAGGAGAATAACTGAAAACTTTTGCTTTTTTAAAAAAGTTTTATCAAAGCTGATATATTTCTAAATAAATTTAATATTTGGCAAATCTTTGATTCCCATGGTTCGATATTTGTTTGCTTACTTAAAAATAATATGCAATGAGCAATATTTTGTTTAATTAAAATTTTAAAAGTAAAAATCCTTTCATATTTTTAAGTGTGCCAATATCACATTTTTAGAACGAAGATTTCTAAACTTTGGAACGCACACATAAAGAAATTTAAAGCCTATATCTGATCATGAAATGTAATGTGTTATTACTATTGTATCAACACCAATGAAACTTGCTGAAATATAGATAGTATATAATTTTATATAGAAATGAATAAAATCCTGTTATTGTAAATCTGTTCCTTTTCATTTACTTCCTTCATTTTTAGGCACACAGTCAAAAGTATTCCTTTGCAGATTACAGAATTCAAACAATGCTCTTTAATTTTTTTCTCATAATTTAGTTATTTAAATTTGTAACTGTGATGACATTATTTCAATTCTTCAACAAATTGTTATAAAAACTAATTTATATTGCTATTTATGAATGAGCTATACTTCTCTTATTTATTTATCTTTAAATGAATACGGATTTCTGTTGCTGAAATTTGAACACAAATTTAAATATAAATATAACAAATCAAATTCTACATTAAATTAATTATATTTTTATCTGATTTAAAAAATTCAGATTTCTTTCTCACCGATAAAAATTAATTTTGATATTCAAATTCCTTTACAGTATTGTGTTACTGCCTGTGCTAAACTTTAAAAAATATATAAATGTGAAAAATATTTCATAAGAGACATTTTTGTTTTTGTTTTAACTATGTATTATTAAATAATTTGTTGCTCTTTTTAATAAAATGTATATTTTATTTCATGCAACATGTATGTCATAAATCTCAGAAGGGTTGAAGAAAATTATTTTAAGCAGTTATTTTTCTTGTATTAGAATTATAATACGAAAATATATTTCCTCTATTCTTTTTTAATTTCAAACTTATAATAAAGTTAAAATATACATAAAACAATTCTGTAAAGTAACTTTTATAACTCTTTACAAAAATTAATCAAAACAAAAATGAATTTATTTCGCTTAGATTATTAAAACGATAGGTATAACTAATGTTATGATAAAATATAGTTAATAGTATACTATTTTTAAGAACAGAGTGATAAGAAATTGAATGGAATATTATAAAAGAACGTAAAAAACTGAAATTATTTGTAAAATGATAACTATGTGCAGATAGGAGAATTTTCACTCATCGATAATTCTTGGAAATACCGTGTTTGTGATCACGGCAGAATAGCATTGATTTTTTTTTATCGAATAGACAGAGATGGCTAATCTCTAAGCATCACTATCTTTACTTTAGTTGTTTCGATATAGCAATTTTTTTGATTTATTAAAGGAATCGGTATAGATATTTGTTTATTTCCAGCTAATCAACCAACAAAAAGTACTTCTTTACTAAAAGCGCTTTTTGCATAGTCTCTAGTAAAGATGATATAATTGTGCAAACAATTTAATGAAGTATTTCCTGCTTAAATAAACAACTGACATGATTTTATTACGAAACGTGTGAATATATTCATTGCATTCTTACCGAATGTTTTTTGGGAGCCTTTTCTCCCCTTCAATTATATTAACTCATGCGAATATCTAAATAATTGGTTTGCATCTTGAATTGTGTTAAAGAAACTAGAATACAAAAATATACATAATTTTTTTAGACAGAGGAAGAGCATTAATTATTAGTGGAATATGGGAAACGTATTATTGTTGGGATTATGTATATATATATATATTATGATAATCATTTTGCTCGTAAATTAAAAATTGTTCAAGAAATTTTAAAGCGATATTTAGATCTTAAAAAATTAATTAATAAAGGAAATTTTTAACATTTTATAATTTGTAATTATAATGAATGTATGTAATTAATTTTTAATGGCTCATTAATTCAATAATTAAAAAAGCCAGGAAAATATTTGACAAAATAGTACAAACAAAGGTAGTAATATTCCTGTTCCCGCATTTTTAAAGTAATACTAAATGTAACATTTCTTTTTCTTGTAGATACAGTATGGATTTTTTTACAACATTTAATATGGAATCTAAATTTTGTTTAAAGTTGTTGAATGCTAAAAACACTCACTTAGACTTCCAAAACAAAAAGATATAGTGATTTTTAAAAAAGCAGGAAAGGCTTTTGAGTAATATTTAAATTATTATATTATGCATTATAAAGTTAATTTATATCTTTTAAACTATTTCGATAAAATTTAATGCATTTTTTTAATGAATTCTCTAAATAAGAGAAAAGGAACTTGATGAATTTTTTTTCTGAAAATTTTTATAACTAAGCACTTTTTTAGCATATTACATTATTAATTGCTACTGAGACTCCCCTCCCCCCCCCCCCATTTCGGATTGACTTTATTTCATTATTATTAAAAAGTTTTTCTTATAACAAATTCATTTGATACACATAAAACATTACAGAATAATATATAGAATATCGTATATATTATATAGGTTACAAATTTAAGTTAATTTATTAAGGCGGCAATGGAATAATTTTATATTTTATAATGATAAAACTTTAAACTTTGAGATAAAAATTGCAAAAAATTTGATCGTTTTTATGTGTTTTTTTTTACAAAATAGTTTAGATCTTAATTTTTTTCATCTCATTTTGGTGTTTTTGATAGTATATTAATTTTTGATAAAAAAAAATTAGCAAAGTCTACTTTGAAAACTTAAGAAAAACTTAAAATAAGAAAGATATATATATATATTCTAATACTGTTTTAGTTAGTCCTTAACATAAAATAAAGCAATTTGTAATCTAAGAATAGCTTAAAACAGAAACTATAAATGAAAAAATTTCACAATACTCATAAAATTTACTGTACTGGATACTTGGAGTTCGTTAAATTAGGAGTCTCTATAAATGTTTTGAAATATTTTTATAACTTAAGATTAATACTTGGAAAAATTAAGTCCGAATTTTATTCAAACGTTATAATTCAGGCTTTAGATATTTTATTTAATTATATAAACTAAATATTACAAATTTTTAAAACATAATATTAAACCAAGGGTGAGATGAATGGTTTTAAAATTGAATAAAAGTTCTGTAGAATCTCCATTTTACGAACCTCTGTTTTTATGAACTTTTTCCTAGAACCAAAAACATTTTTTAGGATTATCCTCATAAAATAACTCCAAATAGGGAAGTGTACTTTCTATTTAACGAATTTTTTCTCTTGCGATTTTTTCTCTCCCTATTTTTAAAATATTTCTGGACCTTCTTATGAAAGAGATGACAAAATCATTTGAAACAATTGGATGCGTATTACAGAGTGAAGAAAGTACATCCCTTACGGCATTTTGGTTCATTGCAAAGATGCGAAGAGTATTTAAATGACGCATGCCGTAATGTATGCTTAATATGACTGGTAAAAAATATGTCTGTTTAAAACTACTTGCAGCCTTAAAATTAGAAAATGTCATAGAAATTCATTAACTTTAATTTAAAATTATTTATTAAAGTTTAAAATATAGTTTATTTGTTCCTGGAAGATTTTTTTACCTTCCTATACTTGCACAGATTCATTCTTGAAGGATGAGATATATAAAATAAATAGATATTACTATACAAAAAGATGGGAATGATCACTTTTTTTAAAAATAATTCATAGTGTTTATGAATTTAAAATTTGTTTTTTGGAGTTGTAATGTGCATTGAAAGATGAATCTGTATTTAACAAATTTTCCCGTAACGAACTTTTATCGTTATTTAGCGACTTCATTCAGTAGAGGCCCGGCTGTATTTGCTATTTATATATGTTCTTAAGAACTAGATGTATTATAGCTTAGAGCTATATTTCACTTACACATCTAACATTTAAAATTTTTCTGAATTTGATAATCTAAAGAATGGAGATAGATTTTCAATATGAGTGTTTGAAAGATTATCCCGTTTCTGATCCTAAAGGTTCATGAAGTTTTATGTCGAATAACCCAATTACATTTAAATCTGTTTTTTGCATTTTTTTCCTCCCACGAACAATTTAATTCGTGTGTGGCGAGTATTGGAGATTTCAAAAGAATTTTAAATCGATATTTTCTAACTATAAAATGTGCTTAAATGTATTGTTTCACTTGGCTCAACTGTTTCGGAAAGATTTCCTTTGATGCTTAATTAACTTATTGATGCTTAATGCGAAACAAATCTAAGTCGATTATGATTTGTTCTTTATTTTGTAATTATTTTCTAAGAAATTTACACTAAAAGTACACTGAATAAGACAGAAATAAGGCTGAACTTTTGAGACAAAAATGTTTAGCTGAAGAATAATTAAACTTTTAGGAGGAAAACAGAAGCTTGCTTGTATGCGTTCTGTTGTTTCTTTTAAAAGATAATTGAAATAAAAAAAATTACTTAAAACAGTTAGAGTTAACTGGTGCTGAAATTTTCAATAAAATTAAATTTGCATAATTCTATTAAATAACTTAATGCTTAAAAATAGAACCCGAATGTTGAATACTTTTTTAGATGTAAAAAAACTGAAGCATTAATATTATATTTTGGCTTACTTATCCTACTGAGAATCTCTTATTTTATCATACTACTCATTTTTATTCAAGCTGACACATTTTTTTTTCTGCTATAAAAAAAAATGTGTTTCACATTTTTCTCCTATACCGTAATGCTAAATGAGACTTCCCTTGACATGTTAAAAAGAAAATTAATCATTTCGGATTTTGAAATTTTAAAAAGGCTATATTATAGATAAACATATGAACTACACTGTTTCAAATTTTCATCAAAATTGAGGAATTTGTTTGTCTGAAAATATGCTCCACGTTTAGTTCAGGTTCTCGTGCTTTAAGTCTTAAAAATATTTAATTTATAAAAGTAATGTATAAGAAATAAAGATTACTCGGTGTCATTTACAAGCGTACGTGATAGAATTTTAAAAATATTTGAGAATTATTTTCTTTTTCAGAACTTTCATTCATTTTCTTTATATTTCATTAGAGGAGCTATAACAAGTTTCATTAAATAAACAGGCAAAGAATACTTATTGTTTAAATTCATCACACCAATAATGATAAAAATTAGAGCTTTCAGTTACTAATTAAAACATTTTTGTAAGAATATTTTGAAAGATGTTCAAATTTTTTCAATTAATTTTTAAAATTTTCAATGATAGTTTTCTAATCTTATAAATTAATTTTGATTTTTAAATGCTTCAAAGTTTTATTTTTAAAACCACAAATTAATTTTAAAATCTTACTATTAAATGCGCCATTAATACTGCTTTCAACGAGAAGTTTTATTTAGCAACAATAACGTATTTCTGTAGAAGACATTAGTTTGAGCCAAACTCTTGCCATCTTTTCCAAAGCCTTTTAAAATAAAATGATATACACGCTTTTAATCATAATCATCAATTAATAAATAAGTAAAAATTATCGGGGTAAAATACCTTGTTATGTTAGAGAAAACGCGAGCAACTGAATTATTTTTCCATTTAAAATAAAATTATGCGTAACATATTATTTTAATATATATGAATTTATTTAGAAGTTGTTGTTATAATTGCAAGTTAATGTATCATTTCTGTAAAGAATTTTAGCATAAATTTCAAACGATTTAATTCTATTCATTTTTCTTTTGTATTTTATTTAACTGGTAATTAATTTTCATAATGTGTCACAGTATTGGAATTCATCAAGAATTCGGTTGAGAATAACTTTGAGTAACAATATAATGTTACGCCTTAGATGGAGAATCCTTTAACATTATATTGTTAAAAATTTTGAAATCATAAGAACATGATTTCGTTTTAAGAACTAACATAATATACACAAGACTTGTCAATGATATTTACAAAAGTTATTTCAAAATATCGCTTTGATTAAACTCTTACTTATATACTTACTCTAAAACAATTGGATTGACACAATCTCACTTCACTTTTTTTAAAATTTACTTTCCTTCAAATTTTTGATAATGAGTCAGTCAATAACAAGACTCAGTCATTACGTAGAAAACAATTTGAAATAATTCATTATATTCACTTTAAACCTTCGAGGAAAATTTTGAAGCTATAATTTGCTAGTCGGTTTGAAAGAGCGCAATAAAGAACATTTAAAAACTTCCTTTTGATATCAAGAGAGTAAATATTAAACAAACCGAATTAAAGTAAGCCATTTGTAAAATGTTGAGAAAGAAATACAATCTCTCTTTATCGGCAGAATATTTCATCCAATAATTTCATTTTTATTATTCAAAATTTCCTATTTAAATAAAGGAGAGGCAATACATCACTAAATTTGATCATCCAACGTCCTCAAATGAAAAAATGCTTACCGTAAAATCCAGCGTTTAATTCGCGTCTATACTTTCAAGATACAGTTTTAAGTTTTTAGGTATATTCTCCGCGTATAACGCACACCCTCCTTTTTTTTTACGAAGAAACCTGAAATGTACGTGTGCAATACAATGCTCTTATGTTTGTAAATAATTTATTCGAGGTATTATCCAGGGCTTTAGAAAAAAAATAATATACTTTTAGAACTACAACCTTTCAAGTTCATCCGGAATGTCATTTCTTTTAAAGAAACGGTACTTCGGTAGATGTAGAAGCCCAATTTTTTTCTATGCTCAATTTTTTGTATTTTTAAAGCTCCCCTTTTTATACCTGGTGTATGACATGCACCCGTAACTTTCGATATTATGTTTTTGTGTTAAAGGTGTGCGTTATACGCTGGATTTTACGCTAATTACCACCTCATTTAGATGCATGTTTTTAACAGCCAGTTCATCGATTATAGATTTTAAAGCTAAATATTATTATATCCAGCTATTATGTAAAACCGGGGTGGGCATTACGTCGATCGCGATCGACCGGTGGACCGCCAAGAAAATTTGGAGTGACCGCTTGAAGATAAGCCGTTAGTAATTGTATACGGAAATATTCAAGATTGTGGCTGACAGAACGCAGACGAAGTCTTCTTCTGACTTTTATTAGGAGAACTAACTTTAGATGAAAATGTTTTATTTTTTCATGTGTTTCGAACTGTTTGATAATAAATGCATTTTTTGATACTATTATATTTGTGGCTATTATTATTATGTTTGGCTGTTGCGCTTTGCTTTAAACGCAGTTTCAAAAAAGTGAGTTTTTTTTTATTATTTACGTCGAGGTAAGTACATATATTCCGTACTTGTTATTAAGTTATAATAAATAGTGGTGACTTTTTCCTCATCTCACCACACCTATGACCCTGGACAGTGGGCGCATTCGTGAATGTTTCAAAGGGGGCGTAGCGCGGTGGCCCAGGGTCAAAAGTCTACCATTTTCATATCCTACGCCAATTAGCATTAATTAATAAAAAAATTATTAATAACAAATAATTAAATTTTAAGTACTTTTTCACGGGATTATAATCGATCAAAAAAATCATGGGCTATAGAGTAGGGTCGGTACCCGTGGACCCTCCTCCCTCCTTTGTGTGTGCTACTGTTACTGGGTGGACCGCAACACCTTGAAAAAATTAGAAGTACCCCGTACCCTGGAAAAGTCTGCCCACCCCTGATGTAGAAGACGTAAATTTCGGAATTATTCTCTATCAGTTCTGTGGCTGAAGTAGAAACAGTAAACAAAAAACTCTTTAAAGTGTGACGTGCTACGCAATTCGTTCACAATCCAAAGTAATGGATATTTATATTTATTAACCACATGAATAATATTTCTTTCATAATGTACACAGACAAAGTGAATGAGTTAATTACAAATCTTTACTTAAATCCGTACTTTTATTCTAGAAATAACTTGCAGCGATGAACGCTCACTATTTGATATCAGTGAAGGCACTTTCTGCGAAATCTTCTCCACAGGCTTATTCGAGCTCAACTGATTCTTCTTAGAAAATTTATTCTTATTATTCACTCAAAACAAGATTCTCTTAAAGAGCTTTTTGTAAAAAATAAAATATGAAATTATAGGTGAATTTTGTAGCGAATAAGTGTACATGTTAAATGTATTTTTTTATTACCTGAATTAATACGTGACAAATGTGTGACATATATTAGATGATGAAATTCTGGTATTAGTAGACATATTTCACGCAACTTTAATTTTATCCTTGAATAATTAATATATATTTTTTTTTTTGCTTTTTGAATCTATTTAATATGATGCTTGTATTAATAATAATAGTTTTACACCCTTCTTCACTTGATATCAAAGAATAGGTTATAAATAAGGCACTGATTTAGAAAATACATGGAAATAATCAAAATATGATTTCGCTATTCAGCAGGAAAAAAAATTTACTATAATATTAACTTCAATTTTCAATCAAATTTTTTTCCTTTAAAAATTAAATTCTGTACTTCGTTTCTCTGTTAACGTAATGTTAAATTAATATTTAACTTTTCCCGTTACAGGAAAAAGTGCCCTATTTATAAACTATTTATTAGTTTTAAAAAGAAATTGGGGAAATATACATACACGGTGGTAACCTCAAAAGTTATATGAATTTTGGGACTTATTTTTTATTATAAAATGCTTTCCTGGTCTGGATCTTGCTTCTTGATTTGTGAATTTGTGCCTTCTAGTGTGTGGACAAAAACTCATGCAATTCCATATTTTTTGCAATTATCCTTCGCACTTTTAATAAATACAGTGGATATCTAATGAATCTCTTACATTTATGGAATTTATGTGCTGTGAGGAAAATATTGCAGTATTTTGTTAATACTTTGTTGCTTGTTTCGCTTTGCTGAAGATATACTAATCATTTAAACAATAAAAAAAAATTTTTTTTTAATGTACTATAAGCATAATACAAGGTCTTGATTACATATATTTAACTTTCATGTGGAAAATTACGTTCGATATATGTATACAGTAAAAATATAATAATCTTGTCCAAGTAATGTGTGTATATATAACATCAGATTTATGTTTCTGAAATACACAAAGTGATATAATCCAAAAAAAAAACTTAATTTTTTGATGAATAAGCACTCCACATAAAAATAAGAAGCATTGTTTCCATTCTCTTATCAACTGTAGATTTTTATTGGACATTTCTTTCGGCATTTCAGTTTCATATATTTTCAAACCCTATTAAAAATCTTCTTCTGAAGCCCATTGTTTGTCAGATGTGACGTAGATTCTAGAATGAATCTCTTACTAAGTCTTTAAATTCTTATAGGGTAAATTAAAAGAGGGTATTCAAATATTTTCTTAAATTTATGAATTGAACTAAACAATTATTTTATCGTCGCTTTCTTTGTTATTTTTTCAAGAATATTAACCACCTATTGAATTTAAAAAATTTATTAGACTTTTTAATGAAAAAAAAAGTTTTTTTTTTTCAAGGATATTATTTTTCATCACTTTTAAGTTAATTTCAGAAGCCACGACAAAGAGTCCATCAGTTAAGGTTACCCGGCTGAAAATTCACAAGAAGCAGTGCGAAATAAGAGATGTTGCACATGTAAGCTTGTTTTCCCAGGACCTAGTTTTCATGATTACGAAGTAGCTGGTGTTGTCGAGTCACGGGCTGGAGTCCTCATGCCACGGAAAATCCACCCTGTTGACGGGTTGATGTTCGTTAAATCTGTCATGGATCAAAGTCCTCTTGTTGACGTGGTGTAGAAGTTAAGGAGTGGGGTGTCAGTTCAAATGTTGTCCTCATTATTTGATCCCAGTTCGTAATTACGTGGTCCGTGACCAATAACCCTATTGCTCTCTTATAGTATGACATTAATAAATACTAAATCCCGCTCAAGTGTTGTTGACCCTTACGTTGTGAGTGAGAGAGTGTGAGTGAATATATATATACACGTCGCACTATCCAGCTATATGAGGGCTTTCGGCGACGGACCTTGTAATTTTAAACCATGGTCAAGTGACGAGGACGGCACCCTCTTCCTCTCCTGACTTCCACATCACACCCAAACAAGACGTGGTAAGAAAATCGTTCAAGTTGATACACCGGGTTAAATGCCTTTCCTCCTTTTTGACATTGACTGAAAATTGCATTTTTCTCCATGAATATAGCTTTTGCATATAATGCAGTTACTTCAAATAAAACATTAACCGAAATTCATTTCCATTCAACGACTTGATGGAATTAAAGAATTCTACTGAGTTAGTGAATTTTCCTCTGTTTCTAATTTAGATAATAAATTGATATACCGTAATTTTTCAAATCTAAACCGCCATCATTTACCCCACACCATAAAATTCTCAACATGTTTTTGCGAAAAAAATAGTGTAAAATATAATTTATATCAATATCCAATAGTTACAAAATTAAAAAAAAATTTATGAGCACTAATAAGAACTGAACAACTATAATTTGTTTTATCAGTATTAAAAACTTTTAAATATATGAATTTGTGATCGCTCTAACCGGCAGTATCATATTCAATTCCCCATCCAACGAATTTTTCCGCCTTTGATTTTAAGCCGCATCCGACTTTTAGCAGCATTCGCGTTAGAAAAAAAAGTGCGGCTTAGATTCGAATAAATACGGTATTAAAAGAAATTTGCATTATTAATCTAATTGTACCACAAGCACAAAAATGTATAATTTAATTGAAAATCAGCTACATAAGGCTCGTATTTGAGGTTTATTCAAAAAAATACATTAAATATAACAAGCACTAGTAATTAAAACAATCAGTTCCTTTTGTCAAAAACAATTATGCCATTTTTTTTTTCAAAATCTAAATGAATTATTTTTTTTTCAAGAAGAAAATTCCTCATTAAAATTTCTATCATTAAAAATGGAATGTAAAAAGTCCATTAAAATGATATCGAAGTGACTTCAAGAATACAAATGATTATTTTAAATGAAGTTTTCATTGTATCCACATTTGTCTTAAATGTAACTCTTAGATCTTCTAAAAAATAATATGGGTTTTTTCGATGCAAAAATACTTGTTATAATTTCGGGAGAAAAAACTCTTTTGTGTTAAGCAAAAAGCAAAGAAACGTGAAACCATTTTTTTTTTTTTTTACTTAATCATTAATTCTTTACCAAATGATTTAAATCGATTGTGCTTTTAAATTTGAATATAAAATACCAGCAACTTTTTTCTCATTAAAAACTGCTGTTTGTAAAAAATGTAACACCATGAAGGAATCATCAGAATTAAATGAAATTTAATGCTCAAATGATTTGCATTAGTACAAATAAATGACGAAATTTTCAAAGCAAAAAAATAATATTAATTGTCCGAAATCAGTAGTAGATACCACGCGCTGCAATAAGTGCTGCTATATGACGTGGCATGGAGTCGAACAGTTTTTGAATGTCTGCTTGTGGAAGAGAATTCCATATTGCTTGTATGCGCAGCAAAGGTTCGTCTTTTAAAGCTGCAGGACTTGGATCACCAGCGAGATGCCAACCAAATCCCACACGTGTTCAATAGGCGACATATCTGGCGAATAAGCAGGCCAAGAAAGAAGTTGCATGTGTTGGGCTGAACAGTCTCGAACAGTCTTTTCAACTAATGTGGACGTGTATTATCTTGCTTAAAGATAGGTCCAGGGATGCCTTGAAAGAAGGGAATGACTTCGGACTGTAGCACTTTATGGACGTACCTGTTGCTATTGAGATTACCCTCAATTCGTAGCAAATTGGATCGTCCATGATACGAAATCGCGCCCCTAACCATAACTCCGGGTGTTAGGCCACTTTGTCGTTCGATAACGCACTTTGAAAGACAGCGTTCACCGGCATAGCGTTTAAGAGAAATGCAGCCATCATGGGCTCACAAATTGAAGCCCTATTCATCTGAAAAGACAACTTGGTGCCAATCCACTAGCCACGCTCTGTGCTCATGAGGCCATTGCAGACGCAGCCGTCGATGGTTTGCCGTGAGGGGATCCTGTATAAAGACACCCTTGCACACAATCTACGGTGCAGCAGACGTCGACGAATTGACGAAGCCGACATTAGTACACCTGTAGCAGTAGACCAACGTGCTGCCAACTGCTTGGAGGAAGCTGTACGGTCCTTCACTGCCATGCACAGTAAGTGTCGATCGTCGCGGGCTAGCGTCACCCCAGTTTTTCGGTGCTCGTCGAACCACTGCTTCCATACTCGCATCACTGTGGAACTGTTCTGCTGCCCACGTGCTCCTGTTGCGCGATAGGAAAATACTCCTTCTCGAAGGCCGATAATCCTCCCCCGTTTAAACTCCGTTAGCTGTTGGAATTTTTCCTTATTTCGTCGTGGAGGCATACTTAGGTTTCACCAAACGTTCGCCACTAACAAATAATCATTAGCTATTTTCAACGACCCGCGACATCCCTCTATTTATACGCTTTCAATATCAGTTCACAGGGCGCTGCACATGCCACGCATGCGCGGTGGGTCTGAAACTTTACTATTTTACATAACATCCTATAATTGATATTTGCTGCACAGTTCATTTAATTCTGATGATTCCTTCCTGGTGTTGCAATTTTTACAAACAGCAGTGTATAACACTGAATTCTTTTGTATATATTTCGGTTAATGTGAAAGAAATGTTTTATTGTAACAAACGTGAATAAAAAATTTTGAAATATTTTTATTTAGAAAGAGGAACCTGCATCACCAGTTTTACGAAGGGCTACAAATTTATTTTTAAGCCTGCGAGGTGACTTATGAAGTTATTCATGTATTTTTACAATGAAATTTCAAAAGCAAGCCTTTTCATAACTGGAAAATTGATAGAGATTAGATGAGAGTTTGTTATCCACATACATTATTAATTTACTTTTTCTAAAAACTGCTATGGTAAAATTCATTGAAAATAGGTTCTCTTCCATTCTGTTGTTGAAAAAGTTTAAATTTTCGAGGAATCCAAAAATAAACATTTAAATTAAAATTATTGTAGAACACTTAGTTCTATTAAATAGTGGGTGAATTAAGAAATGAAATTATACCAAGATAAATAAAGATAGGGGCTTCGTAAAAATTCCGTAGAATAATTAATGATCCGTGAAACAATGAATGGAATATACCGACAAAAGATATAACAGTAGACATATTTTTAAAAGTGAAAAAAAATTAAATAAATTTAAAAACGCCCTTGTTTTTGTTCACGCTAGGAATCGCATTGTCGTAGATTACGAAAAGCTTAATTACTCGTGTTATTTCATAAGCTTTGGCGTTATGATTTTCGAAGTAAATGTAAAGATTTTCCACAGTGTGTTTATTCTTTAAATAACATGCATCTTACATTAAATGTAAATCTTCGATACAAAACAAAATTTATTTAAGTGTATTGATTGATTCCTTATCACCTCTCGCTTCGAGTGAGTGAATATTAACATCGCACTGTTCAGCTACACGAAGGCTTTTGGCGACGGACTTCGTAATTTGAACCATGGTCAAGTGACGATGGGACTCCTGAGCTGGCACAATCTCTCCTTACTACCACCCCAACGGGAGGACGTTTGAGCACTCGACAGATTTAACGTGCATCGCTTCCCTACACGGTGGGTCTTCAGTTGTACTGGACTCGAACTCCTGACACGCAGCCATGAGTCCGTTACCTTGACCACTAGACTACCGTGGCTTCACCTCTCACTTCGAAGCAGTACCGATTGTTATTGACAGTTTTGAACCACCTCAAATGACTAATATGAGAGTTGAGTTAGCATACCATTTTTCAAATTTCTGTTGCTGTTGCTGCTAATGCCACCTGTATGACGTAGTCAGATTGAGGCCCACGAAATTCATCATGGCATCGGGCTAGATTGTACGCCTGTCGTTAGCCATAGCTTTGAGCACCATTCAGGTGACAGTACGATTCGTCTCGGTTCCACCCCAATTTCGAGGGAGAACACCCTGGGAGTGGCCAGGGGCCTCCCATATCGCTTCCCCTTCCACCAAACTCACGAGAGGACTTGAGGCTCGACGGCTATTTAGAGTACCTCCCATGCCGCGAAGGCACTATATATTTACAAACATCCATGCCTTCTTCGGGATTCGAACCCAGGTCCTATGGCAAAGCAGTCAGCGTCGCTAACCACTTACCGGATGGGCGACCTACATCAATTTTCTACATCATGCTTACATGAATTTGAATCTCGACAGATTTACCACGCATCAGATTCATTACACGATGGATTGTTAGTGGTACCAGGGTACCAGGACACACAAACCCCATGAATCCGTGGGAACAAGGTATGCCACGAGTTCTCGACAGTAACCCTCTTTATTTAGGAGTGTTACAAAGTAAAATAAGGTTAACATTCTATTCATTTATGGCAACGTATAACAAATATGTATTTTAGATCGAGTAAAAAGTGAGAAGTGCTTATACATAGGCATGAACTCAGAGTGCGTAAAAAAAAAGTTGAAATCAGTGCAGACCTTTCCGTGATGCCATCTGATTAGTGCATGAGAATATTTTGCGATGAATGACGGAGTCATTGCAAGGTATGATGACGCAAATGCGAAACCTCCGATTTATGAGCGCGCTGGAAGGAAGCAGCGTTAGCTCCATTTCCTCTCGGAGCAATGAAGAAGTTGGTGAAGATCGAGGACTTGCGGTCACACTGCTCCTCATTCTGCCCGTAAACATAGGATTTCCTTACAGAATGCGTAATACTTTGTATCTTGTAAGGGAACAGTACGTCGATACAAATCTAATGAATAAAAAATGTTTCCAAATTCTGTCAGAAAGACCTAATTATAAATTAATTTGAATAGATTATTTTTTTATAAACATTGCAATTTTGCATAAACTATATCGAGGCCTAATACAGAACACATTCACTTTCAAATCGAAATGACTTATGTAAACAATTCCGAAATTCTTTTCAACACCCTCTCTCCGCTAAGAGCGTTAAAGAGCAAGATTATTTTAAATGTTCTCATATAATAAAATAAAACTATGCTGTTACAATTGTTTAAAAAATTTCTTTAATTTCATACAATTTAATTTAACAAGGTTTTCTGTTAAAATATAAATCACCATCGTCACAGTTTCTCTGGGTTACATGTTATCTAATATTTGTAAGTTTTATTTCTTACCATTCAAAATTTAAGAAGAAATTATATTGGAAATGCAATTTTTCACGAAGCTAGTATGTCTCTTAGCATCTAAACTTTACTGATTTCCAGAAAAGGATAGTCTACAAAGAAAAACTTGGATATTACCCTCACTAGAGATATACAAACACGCATGGTGCAATGTTTGATCCTTAAAACTAAATATTGACGCAGTGTTTCGGTTGACACATCTATAAATATACTTATATTTCTCTTTTTGCTGAAACTAAATATACAGAAATGCTTGAGACAGGAGTTTTAAGAAAACATTTCCTCAAAAATAAGATTAGACATTATTTAATTGATTCATCCTTAATTAACGTCGTATTTTGAAGGTTGATGAACCTCATAGTTTTGAACCATGGCTAAATAAGGAGGCCCTGAGATGCATGATCAGATGTCCCGGTCAAGTGGTCAGTCCGACGTGAAATCCCCAGTGTTAAGTTCCCAAGCAAACTCAGTACTCATTTATCAACCCACTGAAAGGATGAAAGGCTGAGTCGACCTTGTCCAGCCCGGGATTTGAACCTCGGACCTGTGGTATGCACTCGCAGTGTGATGCACTACCACTCAGCCATTGGGCTTATAAGTTAAAGTGAACCATTTTAACTTTAGGTCAGTGGATTAATTTTAATGATATAAGGATTTTTTTTAAAAAAAAGAAAGCTTAACTATTTTGAGGAATTGTGACACCCAGTGGTGCGCACAAAGGGGGTGTCCTAGGGGTCCGGACACCCCAAAGACCGAGTTTTTTTTCGATTGATGATAATCCTTATATATATATATATAATGTAAAATTTAATAAAGTACTTGTAATAAACAGTTTATTTTATTAATTAATGCTAATTATTAATTGAATAGCTTATTTTTTGCTGTTTTTTGTTAAGAAAATCGACAAAATCAGAAGAATCAATGTGTTGTCTCGAGGCATGATACGAGTTGGGGGACTTTCGACCATTGAGTCCCCCCCCCTTGAAAAATTTTTGTGTACGCTACTGGTGGCACCTCATGGTTCAAATTTAGTTAACTTTTTCCAAAATTTTTTTTTTTATTTTAATCAAATAAATATTCAATAAACTTAAATTGTCATATGTAATTTTGATGAATTTTTCTTCTTTTAATTTTATCGAAAAACGAGGAAGAATAAAATTAAGGAAAAAATGAAAAAAGACATTTTTTTTAAATTCACATTGAAGAACAAAAT
Organism: Trichonephila clavata; assembly: GCA_019973975.1. Lineage (NCBI taxonomy): Eukaryota > Metazoa > Arthropoda > Arachnida > Araneae > Nephilidae > Trichonephila > Trichonephila clavata. The sequence goes on from BMAO01019545.1 coordinate 80,243, forward strand.
TATGAACACAAGTAAGACAAAATATCTTCCAAGATATCCAATAATGCATTATTTTTATCGAACTAACACAATGAATGTATTACTCGATTTATCATGAAGATAAAATAACCGTTCGAAGTTGCGCTTCTTAAAATTGTTTCTATGTATGATAATTGTTAGAATGTTCTAAGTTTGGAAACTCTTACATTGAAAGTTTTTATTTCTGCTTGCTTGTATAAGTCACTCAAGAGACAGTCGAAAGATGATATAAATTAAGGTTCATTAGTCTCCGTACAAATCATCGCTCTGCGGTTAAATGCGAGCCAAGTCACAAAATGTTCTACTTGTGGTTTTGTTGCGCGCGAAACTGAATTGTTCTGCAGCTCATTCCAAAAGAACAATCATCCTGATCTCACATAATTGAAACTTTATCATTTGATACATTAAAACAAGAAACAGTATTTGCTGCTTAATAGAGTTTTTTTTAATTTAAAATGAGTTGTCATTCGTATGTTTTGTTTTATATACGGAAGGATTTCTTCCCCTAACACTTAACATCGCAATACATTATTATATATCTCTCTTGATCGCCTGATTCTACAGTATTACAATGCTTTGAGCTAAGAAAGTCACAAGATAGATGACTTGTTAAAAAGCGTTCTTGAGTGAATGTGTTTCAATGCCAACCATATGACTAATTTATGGTCCTTCTTCAACTTTTGGGCGGATCCCGTAAAATAGTACGTTAAAGAATGCGAGAGACTTTATTGAATGAATTAAGACATTTGAAGGAAAACGTTTTTCATTTACGTATAAAAATACTTACAATACTGCCCATTCGAAATGTGAAAAACAAGAATTGCCAGAGCCAGATTAATTGGACAAATAACATGAAATATAAAAGTAAAAAGTTGAAATAATTGACTTTGTTAGATTTTATGATATCACAATATTTTTTGGAGTCAAGATGAGTGAAAATGACTACTGCCACATGCTTTGGCATTGAAAGAAAGAGGATTTGGATGTCAGTGCACCTTGTTTCCACTCATTGCCAAAACAGAGTTATGGTGGATGACGTATGTTGAGCCAATCCTGCTTGTAATCGGTGGGTGACAAATCAAGTGTATGGGCAGGGAAGACAACAATGCAACTTGATGAGAAACAAAGAATTTCTGAACGCTGGTACTAAGTGTGGTCTAGCATTCCTTTATTAATAGCTAGTTGCAAGCCTTGGAGCCACGACAAGAGAACAAGCTACAAGATTTCGGAGTGAGCTTACCAACAATACGTACTGGGAGTTAGTTGGGGGAATGAAATCAAATTGTACCTCAAGGTTTAATATAAAGTGAAATTAATACGGTAAAGCAATGCCGGGTCATTTGTTTGTCTATGTCTGGCGCCTGACGTTTTATTACAGCCCTTACGCCTGTGACATGCCCTCAGTGCAAATCACAGCCCATTCTGCTATAGAAGACTTTAAGTGATATGGAATAACACAGAATGTTGTATTGCAAGTCTTCTGCTAGGGTTCTTGGTATTGTAATGTGATCCAACATTATCATCCGCCTATTCGAATCAAGGAGACTAGAATTACCAATAAGATAACCACTATACGAGTATTTATGAGCCACAGTGGCGCATACAAGGGGAGGGTCCTAGCGTTAGCACCCCCCCCTAAAGCCCTTTTTAGACTGCTTATAATTCTATGTATTTAGTACGTAAAATTTAATTAAATTTTTGAAAAAATAATCAATTTTATTATTTAATGTCGATTATTCATTCAATAATTTGTTACTGTTTTTTGTACCCAAAAATTGACAAATCAAAAGAATATGTTGGGTGGCGTATTGGAGCATGATACGAGAATAGTGGACTTTCGACCCAGGACCCCCCCCCCCTTGAAAAATTCCTGTGTGCGTTACTGATGAGCCGTGATTTTTCCTGTGTTAAACTCAGAATGCACAACAGACTTTCATATTCTTTAATATGTTACATACAATTCAAACACTTAAAAACAGCCCTCTGTTCTCCTTTAATGCGGAAATTGTAGGAATTGCTACTAGAACACACTCCAATGCTAATATCTTATTGAGATACGCACATGAGAGATATCGTTCTTCAAGAAAATTTGGATATCTAGCAGTGTAGCTCGCTCAGGAAAATCTCCCTCTCCCTTTCTCCTTAAATTTTATAAATTTTAATTAAATTTTATAAAAACTAAAATAAACAAAAAGTCAAAAATTCATTAAAGTCTTGAAAAGGCATTAAAAAAATTCTCTCACATTTAAGTAATTTACTTAAAATAGTTGGAAAAGTTTTTTTTTTATTTATTTCACATACAATACATGTAAAGTGTGCAATTCGAGATACGCCACAACCGTCGAATGGTCATGATGCTCACGCCTTCAGTCTGACTTCTGATCTTAATAGACCCGGTTGTGCCGACTTATTGGGATTATTGCTGCCTAAAATCGAACGAAACCTGGAAATCCTACCCTTATCTGGTGTGGAAGAGAATGACATACCAACTCAAATGCCGTACTCCTCAATTAAATGGGGTTCAAAACATAAATGGGTATGTCAACAGAATCTTTCATGAGTGTGTAGGAAAAACAATCCAGTGAGATAACTACATTTAAGGAGATAAGATTATCAAACACGGAATGAATGTCTCCTGCCACTTTAAATGTTGCTGATGATTTGCTGAAGTTTGCATTTTATCTGTGTTAACTTCGACCTGGATATCGTAATTTTAAACTATCTTTCTATGGCGATCTCTGAATATGTTATTCATACACGCAACACGAAAGCTCTGCACGATTTTAATTGAACATGAAGTCAGCCTTATTATTAGTTAACTGTGGAATTCAAGTGATCAGGTCTTAGTCGAACTGCGTGTTCGAGTCCTGATTTCATTAAAAGCGTCATTTAGATGGACTGATGTACGTTAAATCTGTAGAGGCTTAAAGCTCTTATATTAGTATATGGTGGAAGTTATAACAGTGGGTGTCAGCTTAGATGTCACCCACATTAACAGACCATGTTTCAAAATGATAAAATTCGACATCAAAGGCCTTCTTTAGTTATTGTCGCTGATTGAAAGAGACGCAGCTTCAAATGAAATGGAATGAAAAGACGTTTATTAAGAAACGCAAAGAAAAATATATAATTGTACACCCATATTAGATACAATTAGTTATTCTAGCTAAATATGAGGTTCTTTTGAATGGCTACCTTATATGTTACCTTCTTATATACTATTATTAAATAAAGAGATGGTTACATAAATAAAATTGATGGAGATTATGGGAGATGATTTTTTTTCTCATTTCTAGACCTCTCATATGAAAAATGCTTTTCTAAAAGAAAAGAACACCTACACTAAGACGGAAGCTGTATACAAAGAGGAGTGAGTGAGTGAATATTAACGTCGCACTGATTAGCAACACGAGGGCTTTTAGCGACGGTCCGCATAATTTTGAACCATGGTCAAGTGACGCGGACGACACCTGAGCTGGCACCCTCTCTCCTAACTACAACACCACACCAACGGGAGGACGTTTGAGCTCTCGACAGATTTAACGTGCATCGCTCCCCTACACGGCGTATACAAAGAGGAACAAATCGTTATGATTAAGAGTTATTTTTATTGTATAAAAATAATTTTAATTTCAAAAAGGATGTATTTGCAATTACTTAACATACAAACTTTTTAAAGAAATTAATATATTCTCAAAAGACAGAATGAGAGTTTTATAACGTCGTACTATAAATCTGCACGAGAGTCCTTTGATGCGGACCTGGTAATTTACACAACCATGGTCAAATGATGAGTACCATACTTTAACACTGAAATAGCCCTCTCCTAACTTCCACACCACACCAACGGGAGGACGCTTGAGCCTCGACAGATTTAGCTTGCATTAGCCTCATCTACACGGTGGGTCTTCAATGGCACCAGGACTCGAGCTCACAATATGCCAGCCACGAGTTCGTGACCGTAATCACTAGGCAGATACCTATCAGTTCTCTTATATTTGAGTAAATTTTAAAAAGAAATGGTGTGGCTATGGTAGAACCGAATGATAATAGCCAGTGGCACACACGGGGGTCCCCAGGAGCCTGGACCCCCCAGACCTTTATTTTTTCAATTGATTATAATCTTATATGTTTAGTACGGAAAAATTAAGTATTTGTTCCCAATACTTAATTTTATTAATTAATGCTAATTATTTATTCAAAAATTTATTTTTTGCTGTTTTTTGTTCCCGCTCTTCGACAAAATTAAAAGAATATGCTTGGCGGCGTATTTGGGTATGAAACGAGAATGGTGGACTTTTGACCTTGGACCCTCCCCCCTCCCTTTAAAAAATTCATGTGTGTGCTACGGATAACAGAGCGAACTTAAAGCCGAAGTAGTGAAATCGTGAGCTCAAAGTGTAGGTGCTACAGAAGACCTGCCTTATAAAGATCTGATGTACCATAAGACTGTCTTAGCGAGGTGGGGAAGTTTATAGAGTGATACAATTCAAGTGTTCTTGTCCTTAATCTGTTCTTTTATAATACTTTAACTTCTGTAAAAATAAAATATTTTTGTTATGTAATACTGAATGCGGGGTGGTTTTTTCCTGTGGTGAGCCGGTTTGGACCTCTAAGCCCTTTGAGTGAGCTCGGTTCCCTTGACCATTTTGGCAATAGACCTTGTGTGGCATCGAAGTGAGACGTGAACAAACAATCAAATCAAAATCGGAAAATAAAAGTGGGGAAATCATGTGATATTATAAAAACAAGTTCCAACACATTACAAAATTAACGAATTACTTCAGATTTGTAACATTTACGCATAAAAGGTTTATCTATACTTTGATGATGAGGTATCATTACACAGAGTAAAATATAGTTTTTATTAGTACAATTTTTTTTTAAAGTTATTTTTATTTCTCATATTGAACAGTCCATTTTTCACGGGCACTGACCATTTCTCGCTCATGAGACGATGTTGGTGACACAACGGAAATTACTCTCCCAGCGAAGAGTTTCTCAAGGGAAAAAGGTTAAAAGTGATCGCCTGATGTAAATAAAAGGGCGACTCATTAGATGTGCGTCACATCGTAACTCAGGCCGCCATAAGACACTTTAACTCTGAAGAACGCGAAACGGAAACGTCTCCCTTTGACATATTTGCCTACATTGGAGTCATCTGTGTCCAAATCTGCCTTGTAATCGGTTTGCATGTCTCTCAACATTCGTCTTCATTGATAAAGAGTGATGGGGCATCAGCATGCAGAATCGTTAACGAAAAAAACAGCGAAAGGAACGCTGGGAACATTTGGGGGGGAAACTCGATTTAATTTTATCTCATGGGTAGCATCATCTTTATGGATTTAGTTGGATCCAAGGGTATCTTTTGCAGTAAAATCCGGGGTATAACGCGCACTTTTAACACAAAAAATAAGATCGAAATTTACGGATGTGCGTTAAACATCGGGTAAAAAAAAATGAGCTTTAAAAATAAAAGGACGAGGATAAAAAAAATTAAGCCTTCTACATATGTCGAAAAGCCGTTTATTTGAAACAAACGGCCTTCCTTATGAACTTAAAAGGTTGTAGTTCTAGAAGTATTATTATTTTTTCTAGAGCTTGGAATAATACCTCGAATAAATGACTTCAAAACATGAATGCATTGCGCTCGTACATATCAGTTTTCTTCGTAAAAAGGGTGTGTGTTATACGGCGAATATATCTAAAAATTGAAAAATGCAGCTTGAAAGGATAGGTGCGTACTATACGGTAAGTAAAAAATGAGCATAGAGAACAAAAGTATATTATTAGATAGTTTTTCTGTACTATCAGAACTACAAAAGTACGGTATCGAATATCCAAAATCATTCACAGGCTATCCAGCAACATATTCATCCAAACTCATTTCATCATACAGCTGTTTTCACTTGGGACTTTTGGAAACAACGCCGGCTGCAATTTGACTGAGTAGGCTTCAAAGCTGTTTTAATCCTGGCCTCCAAATAAATGACCTGATTTTGATCTGTAGAGTCCCAGACAAAAAATTTCCGAATCTCAGAAATTATGAAAAATTGTGTTGAATCTTCCTTAACTCTCATCTTTCCAAAACAAAACAAAAAAGTCATAGTTTCTGTTAAAACAAGAGTGAACAAAAAATGTTTTTCGTTTCTTTGTGACAGTTTATCAAACCCTTCGAGGCTCATTTTATTTCTGGATTATGGATAAAAAAATATCAAATTTTTAACATTTATCTTCAAACTTGCATATCCTTTTAAACATAATAGCACAAAATTTCCTAAAAATGAATGTAAAAATATTAATTAAATGAGTAATTTACCTGTAAATTTGGCTTTCTGTGTGGCAGAAATCATTAAACTTTGGAGTCACTGTAATATGAAGCTTAGAATACCTGGCTTCTGTCTTGAACAACAAATTTTATTTACATCTTTTTCATTTACACAAATAAATATGAAATTATTAATCAAAATTTGATCATGTATGATAAATTTGAAAACACTGTACTGCACGTAACACAACTTCACCATCTGGACATAGAATCTTGTTTCTTTTCATCCTTTTACTGTCTCTCTTTGAGCAGCAAACGGGCGCCACGGTAACCTAGTGGTCAAGGTAACAGACTCGTGACTGGCGTGTCAAGAGTTTGAGCCTATTACCACTAAAGACCCTCCGTGTTGGGGTGCGATGCACGTTAAATCTTTCAAGCACTCAAACGTCCTCCCGTTGGTGTGATGTGGTAGTTAAGAGAGGGGTCCCAGCTCAGGTGTCGTCCTCGTCATTTGACCATGGATCCAAATTACGCGGACCGTCCCCAAAAGCCCTCGCGTAGCTGAACAGTGGGAAGTTAATATTCACACACTCACTCACTCGCTCATTTGAGCAGCAAACGAGGGCCCCGGTGGCCTAGGGGTCAAGGTAACAAACTCGTGGCTAGCGTGTCATTAGATTGAGCCTAGTACCACTGAAGACCCTCCGTGTAGGGGAGCGATGCACGATAAATCTGCGAGAGCTCAAACTTCCTCCCGTTGGTGTGGTATGGTAGTTAGGAGAGGGGGTGCCAGCAGGTGTCGTCCTCGTCACTTGACCATGGATCAAAATTACGAGGTCCGTCCCCAAAAACCCTCGTGTAACTGAACAGTGGGACGTTAATATTCGCTCAATCACTCACTTGAGCAGCAAATAATACGCTGTTGTGTTAGGTTAGTTTTCTTCTCTGTTGGTGAATGTAGTTAACAAAGTTTCTTCCAGAAAAGCGTGAAGGGTGGTACTCAGCAGAAGGAGGCCCTCTTTTTGCAGAAAATTTCACCGAGTGGTACTTTTCAATTATTCGAACCCATAACAAGTACATGTGAAACAATTCAGGAAAATCCGATTAAACAGTGTAAATTTTCACAGTGACCGAGCTACACTTGAGATGAGCCAGGGTGGTACATTTCGCCTGGGAAGGGGCTAATATCAGAAAATTAAGTGAGAGACAATTACATTAAAGACACACGAGAAAGCGACGGACCTCGTAATTGCAAACTTCGGTTAAGTGACGAGGAAGACAACTAAGTTGACACCCATTTCCCTCTAAACTATCCAACCATGCTAACGAGAAGGCTTTGTGCCTCACTGTGTATCAGCCCCTTTTTCACCAGGACACGAAACTGTAACACACCAGCCACGAGTTCGGACCTTAACCACTAGGCTACCACGGCCTTGTCACAACATTAAAGTAATGAGTGTTCTTTGTTCAGCTTAAATAGCTTTCTTATGTATACTTTTTATAAAGGTCTCAACCTTCACATCTTTTTCTGTAAGTTTAATGTTAGTCAACTTATAAATACGTTTAATTTATATTATAATGTGAGAGTGAAAAAATTCTTAAAGCTTACAAATGTGTTTTTTTAGACTAAATTTGAATCATCTTTCTTTAGAACGCAATTAATACATTCTGCTTAATCACAACCATTCCACAGGAAGTCGTATACCTTTTTTAAAATGCATATATTTTTGCCCTTCTCTAAAAAAATGTAGTTCTCGAAGACTATGAGTGAGTGAGTGAGTGAATATTAACGTCGCACTGTTCAGCTATATACACGAGGGCTTTTGGCGACACACCGCATAATTCTGAACCATGGTCAAGTAACGCAGACGACACCTGAGCTGGCATCCCCCTCTACTAACTACCACACCACACCAACGGGAGGACATTTGAGCTCTCGACAGATTTAACATGCATCGCGCCCCTACACGGCGGGTCTTCAGTGGTACTGGGCTCGAACTCATGACACGCTAGCCATGATCCGATGCCTTGGCCACTTGGCTACCGCGGCCACCCCTCGAAGACTATGCTCGATTAGGGCTCCGCCCGCTAAGAATTTATCATTTCTTAGATTCACATTGAAAAAAAAAGGGTGTTAAAAAGGAAATTCAAGTTATTTTTGTATAAATATTTATTATTTTTTTATTCAGAATAAACCTATCAAACAAAAATATGCAATGAACTTAAATAATATACAATATATGTAAAATAATACAAGTAAATAAATAAATAAAATATAAATATGTAAAAAACACCAATAAATAAAAGTGAAACATAAATAAAGTAAAGTTTAACTAAATAAACTAAATATAAATAAATGCATAAAATATATAAGCAATTATAAATATAAATAAATGTAAAAATTTATCAATAAATATAAATATAAAATATAAATACAGGAAATATAAATATTGCAAAAAAAAAAAATTAATTTAAAAACAATAAATTATTTTTTGATGAGTAAAACAAAAACGTTCGCTTTTATTGAAATAAATCAACACGAATCACATTTTCAAGGTTGTCTTCAAATGTTCTTAAAGAGATGGAGGCTAATGGATTCACATCCAACCAGAGGATCATCAAAACATATATATATATAAATTTTTTTGTTTTTTTTTGACATAAGTTTTTAAAATCATTTTTATCTAAAATACCATTGAAGAGTTTAACCAACGCAAACAGGGTGATTCGCTAGCAGATCGACAAACTTGTAGGGTGTGGTGAATATACTGATGCGTGTGTGTGTGGTGTTATAAAATATTAATAATAATATTCTGGAGTTCTAGAATTGTCTTTTCCTGGATTTATTGGTAACAATAATTTTCAACAATAAACTTAATCTTTAAAAAATTAAACCATTACATTAATTAGACTGAAACTAAAGAGAGTTCTAATATTCGAGATAAAAATCCTTGTAAACCACGGCACTTGGTTCGCCGAAGCCAAGAATTACGAGTAAACATCAGCACATCTAGTTATGCTGAAGCTAAGTTCAAGATTCCACTGAGACAGAATCCGTTACATATGGTTTCTGTCGAGGTAGACCACTTGGGGTCTGAGGATGGTGTCAACCACGCTCCCCCCACTCAGACCACCCGGTCCATAATTCACAACATACGGGATACACAGACGAGTCGGCATCATATAGGAACGTAAGGTCGTTAATGCCGTAGTTACGATCCATGGTGCAAAGAAGCAGACAAAAAGAGCAGGAACAGCTATAAATTAATGGGACAGTAAACATTTTATTGAAAGTTTGTACTGCATGGAATTCCTTATGTTCTGGAAAATTTCTGGCATGTCATCATCCTCCCAGTAGTTACAGATATTCAAGGATGAGGTCTTCAACTGAAGGAAAGGACGTCACGTACATCCAGAACTTTATGTGACCCCAGAAGAAGAAGTCCATGCTAGATAAGTCCGGTGATCTGGCAGGTCAATGAACCCGGCCAACACGATCTATCCATCTTTGTCCAAAGGTTACATTTAGATGTTTTCGCGGACGTGAATTCTGTAATGGGGAGAAGCCCTCGTCATGCTGGTACCACATGGAGTGGCGCAAAGGTGGAGGAACATGTACTGCGTCAAAAAGTTCGAGCAGGACTTGTTGCAAGATCACCTTGCTTTGTACAATCACGCATCTGATACTTGAAATTTGACTAGCAGCAAAAGCTCTATACAATTCTTAAAGGATTGGTCCAATTTCCTGGATATGTTGGGGCAGGATATACTTTCGAAATTAGCTGCATTGACCCAGGTCAATTCGGTCTGCTTCAGTGGATACCTTCGCATGTTGGGGTTTATGGAAATGAAATTGCTGATCTGCTTGCTCGGGAGGGCAGCGAACTTCCCACTGCCTCTTCCTCTGAACTACAAGCTTCCGAGGTCCATTCCCTGTTCACGGGCAGATCAAAACTATTTGGAGGTCTCCACCTGAACATGCCTGGTATGCCGCTAAGTGTCCGGGATTGTCCCTGCAATGCACCTATCCTAGGCTTTGTCAGATCACCTTATCTAGACTTAGGGTGAGTGAGTGAATATTAAAGTCCCACTGTTCAGCTACACGCTTATCTAGACTTAGAACTGGTCACATCAAGAGCTTAATATTTAATGGATCTGAGAAGACTTATACTTTTTGTCGCTGTTTGGCTCTATGACTTCTCTCTCCCATATCATTGCATGTATTGATGCCTCTGTGGGGCAATTATTGAATGAAGAGGATGTTGTTTTTAATTTAATTAAGCGACACGGTCTCTTGTACTTGGTCTAGTTTGTGGTCAAGGTCAAGTGGATAAGCAACAACAATAGATCAGATGTACCCAACCATCCACGGGCAGAAGTTATGGTCCAATGATGTAGTCTAAAAGAATGTCGGCTCAAACTGACCGAGAAACGCTGTTGACCTGCACGTGATTGCACATAATGAAGGTTCTCCAAATCCCACCCATGGGTGTTATGATGATTAACGTGTTGCTGTTTCTGCTTCTTTTTCTCTGCTTATTTGTTCCATAGCTTGAATTTGCGACCCTGCATTCCTATGCGATTCCGAGTCGGCTGTGTGCTTCCTACACACCCTGCAAGCTTGTCGTTCGGGCAGTAAATCACCCTGTAGGATTAGCCCATATTAGAAGAATTACTACTTCCGACTAATAGGGAATGAAATAAATTGATTCTGAAAGCAGAAGATATGGCCGTAGTAGCCGAGTGAGGGAGTGAGTGAATGAATATTAACTCCCCACTGTTCAGCTACACGTGGGCTTTTGTGGACGGTCCGCGTAATTTTGAACTATGGTCAAGTGACGCGGACGACACCTGAGCTAGCACCCCCCTCTCCTAACTACCATGGTAGCTGAATAGTCCTGATTCTGTTCTCGTGGTGCGCGGTGTCGAGTCACGGGCTGGAGTCCTAATGCCACTGAAAATCTACTGTGTAGAAAGGCTGATATATGTTAAATGTCGTGGCTCAAAGTTTTCATGTTGGTGAGGTATAGAAGTTTGAAAAATTGGGTCTTAATTGAGTGCTGCCCTCGTCCCTTGACAGTAATTTAAAATTTTGTGGCCTGTCGCCAATAGCTCTCGTGTAACTTTAAGTGAGTAAGTGAATATTAACGCGTCGCACTGATCAGCTACACGAGGGCTTTTAGCTATGGACGCCGTCATTTTGAAGTGACTAGGACGACTAAATCCCCTACACGGAGAGTCTTGAGTGGTATTAGGCTCGAATTCATGACACACCAGCGATGAGTCCGTTACTTTAACCACTAGGCTACCACGGTCTGTCGTGTAGCTTTAAAGTGTACCATTAAAAAAATTAATCAAATCGCAAAATAGTGGCCTGATGTATATTAGATTTTCGACGCTGTAAGTAAAAAAAAAAGAGAAATGTGTTACCCGCTAAATTCGACTACACCTCCCAATTCTGACGAGATATGAGGTTGATCTTTTCTTATATCTTCCAAAATTTCTTCCACTGAAGACTCGTCATGCAGAGGACGCCGGAGAGAGTTAAATCTGTCGAGGCTGAATGTCCTCCCGTTGGTATAATGTGGTAGTTAGGAGAGGGGGTGCCAGCTTTGTTGTCGTCCTCGTCACTTACGAGATCCATCACCAATAGCCCTCGTATAGGTTTTTTGTGAAACGTTAATAGAATTTTCACTCTCACCTTCTCCAAAAATTTTTTCTTTTAATTTGGGATTTGAAATATTACGTCTGAAGCCGTAAACTGCATATTTATGCACATAACTTGAAAAGTGTCTGTCGATGGTGTTGGTGAAGAACACAATGATAAGGAAATAACTGCACTTTTATTAAAACTAGGGGCATTTTTTTCCAATATCAGAAAGGGATCCTTAAGAAAATTTATTCGTTAAAATCATGTATGTATACTTAAGGAAATCGACAGATATTTTGGACACTCGAGGCTTCTTTCTTTCCTTCATTAATGGCCTCACACTCGGTTTGAGTGCAAGCTGCAGAAAATCCTATCTCCGCCCTCCTCGACTTCTTGCTTAGGTTTTAGAAAAGTGTTGGTCGGGGCCCTTATCAGCCAACAGCATCGCGTCGTGTCGCCCATAACACAGCGTTCGTATTTGCTGATAGACAATTGCGACACACGGGAAATTTGCTCCGACTCGGCAAGATGGGGCTCTTTTGTTCGGGGCACGCGCCCCGCCCCCTCGAACCGGTCCTCGAGTCACGTGCCTCTCGAATTAAGTCAGAAACGCGATAAGAGAAGATGCGATTACAACGGTTTTTTACGTGTTGGAGAGCAGAAGGGGAGTATCTCTGCCCAAAACGGAATCTTTTTTTTTCTAACAATGCTTTTAATTTGAGAGAAATGGAATCGAGAATTGAGTTTCGGATTTTCAACCAATAGGAAGAGAGTCCGTTGCAAGCTTCTTATTTGCTGCTGATATCCTCTCCTATTTTCCCCCATTGTGTACATAATTCTAAGCCTATTTCCGATAATTGAATAGTTCATTTTAGGAACTGTGATTTATTTGTTTGCAATAACAAATCACTAGCACAGATCAGAAATTTAATATGACATCGTAATTTCGAATCAAATCAAATAATAGTGACGAGGAGCCTTATCCATCTAATTCTTGTCTCCTCCCACATTATAACCAATTGGTGACGTCTAAGCTCAATAAAAGTGTTGCAAAAATACCATTGTTCTGCAAACTAGTGGTTGCAGTAGCTGAGTGGTCATCGTCTCGAACTCGTGGTTGGCTAGGGGTCAGTTCGAATACAGGTACCACTGAAGGCCCACCGTATAGAGGGGTGGATGCATGTTAAATCTGTCTTGGCTTGAAATACTTACGTTGGTGGGGTGTGTAAATTTGGACAGGGGAGTGTTAGCACATGTGTTGTCCTCATCACTTGATCAAGACTCAAAATTACTAGGCCCACCACCAAAAAGTCCTTTGTATTAAGTAAATTTACTGAGTGTTTCTGTAAAAATTACAAACTAATGTTTTATTCAATAAAAATTGAACGCGGGTGGATGATTCCCAGAGGACAGGTTTAGTTCTAACCCCTTTTCGGGTGAGTTCGGTTCCTTTGGGACTTTCGCCAAAACCCCTCCTCGCATTGCTTTAGTACAAATAAAATACTCTACAAAATAGCCTTCAGTAGAATTAAGATTCGAACTTGTCATGGTCCTAATCATCATCGACCACGAAGTTCTCGATCCCTATATACCAGGGCTGTATATATACAGCCCTGGTATAGCTTCAAAAGGGAACTAGATTAAACAGTCAATCAGTCACGATTCTTCAATCGTCCTCGACAGCTTGGTTAACACAATGAACTAGATCGGTGAATTTGAAGTTCGGCTTGGTCAAAGAACGTTATTTCAGATTCTGAAGAGTTTATGTATGCTTAATCAAACCACATATTGAGTGAGAGTGATATTTATATTTACGTCGCACTGTATAAAGCTGCACAAGGGCTATTGAAAATGGACCTCGTAATTTTGAGCCATGGTCAAGTGACGAGGGTGACATCTGAGTTGGTGCTCCTTTCTCCTAACTTCCACATTACACCAACGGGAGGACGTTTGAGCCTCGACAGATTCAACGTGCATCAGCCCTACTTCTCACAGCGGGTCTTCAACGGTACTATGGTGACAGTACTGGATTGCATGACACACCAGCCGCGAGTCCGTGACTTGGACCACTTGACCACCATGGACAGGATTATACCTTCGAATCCTTAAGTTTAAACCAGTGATTCCCAAAGTGGTCTATATGGACCCCCAGGGGTCTATGGCGACCTGCAAGGGGTCCACGTCAGTGGAAAAATAATTTGGGGGTCCAAGAGATGCAAATGGGGGTCTACGATAATGACTCTCATTTAACCAGATCATGACTAATTTTTAAAGAAAATTTAATCTAGTGGAAACCAGATTTACTTATTTAACAGATATATTTATTAAATTTATATAATGAGGTTAATTTGAAACATCATAAGTTTTATCCTAGGCAACAGCATAAGTTTTATTAAAACAAAGATCATCATTTCAGCTTTTTTTTGTCAGAATTAAGCTAAAGGAGTGTTATATTATTCGTGGCAAATTTCCCCAGTTTCTCAATTGGTCACAGACAATCTTCCAGGAAAATGATATTTTAATATATGTTCAATATTTAAATGTCCTTTATTCAGATATTGAAACTAGATTGGAGAAGGTTTTGCCTATGATACCACAGTAGACAATAGACTGAAATGGTCATATCGAAAAAAAGGGCAGATTACGAGAGGTACTAATAAGCATAGATGCTAACAGAGACCTATAAGTAAAGTTTAGAAATTGATGTCAGCATTTTTGGTTTTAAAAGGATGTTCCTATTACTTATCCCGAATCATGGAATATGTTGAAAGTTTTTAATTGTTTTTCCTATTGAAAAGTTTCAATGCGGTTGCGAAACTAAAAAAAAGAATAAAATAAAAAAAAAGACTGACCCCCCCCCCCATTAACCGATGAGATCTAAGGTTAAATCTGGCATGATTAATGCCAAATGTTAAAAATATGTTAATTAAACACCAGATTCATCTCTCCTATTAAAAGTATTTGTTTGTTGCTCAGTTACCTCATGCAACAAAAATTTTATGTGCTTTTTACGTTTTAAACAATATATTTTACTAGAGTTTGAAATTTAAACCTTTTAAAGTAAGTAGCTCTATACCTGCTGTCAAAAAGGCATTTAAGTTGATAAATTTGCAAAAATTTAATATTAGGTATGTAGGGGTCTACCCAAAACCGAAAAACATGGCAAGGGGTCTATGAGACAAAAAAGTTTGGGAACCTTTGGTTTAAACATCAATCTGAGTCTAATAAGAAACGCGGCCTTGCTTCAAATATCGGTATTATTATTATTATTTTTTTTTTACCTCTATTCCGAATTGCACGATATTGCGTTTAAGTGTCGACATTGTATTTGAATCATCATTTCAATATTTATCAGTAAGAGATGTTTGTTAATTATGTTTAAACTAATAAAATGATAATGTGTGGTTGTTGGGAATGGCGTCTTAAGACTTCTTGAGGACCAGGGCTTCTATGACAATGTAGACCCCACCGATGAGCGTTTTATCGAGTTTGGTGTTTACATGTGGAGTTCAACAAAAATACAATCTTTAATAAAATGAAGTTTTATTCGAAAATTTGTTTTCTACCTTTTTAAATTCACAAATTTTACATTCCATTTTAATACATTTTAAATTTGTACTCCTGTCATTGTTTCCAACTGCCATATTATTTGGAATTCCCAGTTTTTCAGAAAATATGTCAGGGAATAACATTTGCTGATTAAAATTATTCGGATCATGATCTTATTGTGGCAGAGTCAAAAACAAAACGAGGCCCCTAGCCGAGGTTGAGACCCTACAGCTGTGTCCAGTTAGCCCATGCCCTAAATCGTTCCTGGTTGTGGTTACCGAATGGTTGGTAATATTTAAACCGTTTGCACTAAAGGCCTGTCGTGTAGAACGGCTAATGCACATTGAATCTGTCAGACCTGAAAAGTTTCAACTTGGTGTGACGCAGATGCAAAGAAAAGGGCACCAGTCCAGGTGCCTACCTTGTCATTTTTACGTGGTTTAAAATAAGGAGGTATTGTTTATGATTAGCGGATCTTGAGTTGGGGCAGCAGAAAAAATTATCAACATACAAATAAAAGAATAATGTTGTGGCATAAGGCTAATTTTAGAAAGAATATCAACAGATATATTGAAAATATTGAATTAATATAATTCTCAGTTCTTGACTAAGTATCTTGGGCTATGAATTCCTTTTTCTAACTTTCGCAGCACATCACGCAGGGATGTTCACATATCTCTCTTATGGGGGCGGGAGAGATACATTCTAAGAGACGCATGAAAGAAAGTACAGAGGGCTAATTTCAATAATAAAAATTAAAAGTGCGTTGGTCTATGGGGGGGGGGGGGTAAACAATTCCCGTTATGCGACAAAACTCGTGTCTCTGGCTACAGAGTATACCTCGATCTCTAACTAGCAATGATTCATCCTCACAAAGCGTGAACAGCTAATACATTTTTCGAGTATCTTCATAATTATCACTTCGTATATCTGTCTATTTTGGTTGTAAATTATTCACGCATACATGAATAAAATAATTGTTCATTCCAGATCAAACAAAGGAGCAGCAATAAAAAGATGTCATTATCCCCCGCAGTAAATGGAATGACCTCGGAAGAGGGTGAGTCTAATTGATATCCCCATGGAGCATGTTTCGAGAGCGCATTATCTCCTGGCGCACGCACCCCTTCAGTGGATGGTCATTGTTATGCTTGATTTGAACAGGGGTAGGGACGAACCCGGATTTGGAGTACGGTATGCGTTTCGAAATTTTAAAACGAACGGTTAGATTGCAAAAAACGGGCATTTTAGAAAAATGGTGGATTTTATTCAAATGCTTTTTATATTATGTCTAATTGATTTTTCTTTTATATGTAGGGAGTCCGAACTGTATGGCTGGATTTTCAAAAAAGAATTCAAAATAAATAAAGATTTTCGCTTACGGTTTCTTATGAGTTCCATAAAGAAAAGATTAGAATTTTTGTTTAGCGAAATGCGTAAGCTAGATGGTGCAACCTAAGTGTTTTTCAACATTCTCATTTCAAAATGACTTTATCGCAAGAACAAGCGCAAGTTGTAGTATGATTTATCGAATTTAAATCTGCAACACGTGTACTGCGTAAGTTTCGGACTCCCTATGATCGAAGTCCTCCTTTAAAATTCACCATTCATAAGTGGTCAAAAAATTAATGTCGTTAAATAGTGTATTGTCGAAAACAAAATCTGATCTGAAGTGGATAACTTATAAGCATGAATTTTACAGATTTTCAATTGGTTACTTAATTATTAATTTCTTAATGCACACCTTATTTAAAAAAAGATCTGCAAACAATAATTTTTTTTTTTAAATTTAAGAAAAGCTTTAAAACCTTTTTTTTTTTTTTGGCAAAAAAATTTAAAAAATACAAAATCAATTTAAATTTTAAGTTTGGATTTTAATCCACATTGCACATAAGAGCCGAATACTGCAATCTTGCACCTACAGTATCTCAAACAATTGTGAGTTACTTTTACTTGATTATTTAACTTTTAATATAAATAACACTTTACCGGAAAGTGCAAACATGTTCATGTTTTTACACAAAACAAATGATTTAATTTAAATTAAAAATAAAGAACATTTAACGATGAAAAGTTTCACAAACATCTTAAATAAACATATGCAGATTTTTACTTCAAATAATTAAGAATACATTTATGAAAAATATAATTAACTACCGCTAAATATTTTCTACTTGACTGCTGTTATCTAATTTTATCTAATCTTATCTTAAGCCGTTTCAGCGATCATTTTTGTGTAATAAAGTTTGTTAGATTAACTTAAATCCAAACTTTTAATCGAAAAATATCTCCTCGAAGAGAAATCAGTATTGGTGTAAAGAAATTCGTATTAAGATTTTTTTTTTTTTAAAAAAAAGGAAAATCTTATCGTGAAATAGTTGAACTTGTTGGCAGAAGCCACACTTGAGTCAAAAGAGTCATAAAATTTTAAAATGATGGGATTGATGGAAAATAAATGTGGAAGAGGAAAGGAAAATTTTGGAAGAAATCAAGAGATTGATCCTAAAATAAATGCAGACAAATATGCTGCAGAAACTTCTCAAATCATATGTATTGCTGAAGCTGTGCAAAATGTAATTAGACCAGCTAGATATAAAAGTTGAATTGTAAGAAAGAAACCGTTCATCAGCTTGCAAAATCAGAAAAAGCGTTTGGAGTGTGTAAAAAGTCATTAATTGAAGACTAATAACTTTTAGAAAAAAATTATATTTAGTGCTGAAAGTAAATTCAACATTTTTGGCAATAACGGACCGCACCGTATAAAAAAAGCCCAATACCGCTTTGGATCCAAAAAAATTTACGACCTACAGCTAATTCGTCGGTGTGTTCGTCATGGTTTGGGGTTGTATGGCTTCATCCTGGATAGGAGATTTAGTTTTTATAAATAACATAATGAACCATATGGTTTACTTGGATATACATCGGAACAATCTAAAGAAAGGTACAAAAAATTTGTGTTTAGATCACTGGCGTAGCTAATTTTAAGTGGGCTCCGTATCAAAACTCCTTCGGGGCCCCTTTTCTTAAACGAAATCCCTCTTAGTGGTACTGTAGTTACACATGTTGAGACCCCTTTAGCTTGGGGGCCCCGTATCATTGATACGGCGGTAGCTACGCCCCTGGATTAGATAGAAATTTCATTTTGTAGCAGGGCAACAACCCCGAAAGCACGGCACTGTAACGTCAAAATGTATCTTTTTCATTCTAAACAGCAGTTACACACGCACCACCACAATCCCCGACATCAGTGTGATTGAAGTTCTGTGGACTTTTTTAGATATTATTTTAATTTATTATAAATAAAATTAACAATAATACAATAACTATTTTATTATAATATACAAAACAAAGTTATTATGTAAATAAAATTTTCAATTTTAATGACTGAGATGAACTTTATATAGATACTTGTGGGAAGACAAATTTCATAGAAAACGTGAATCCATTTTTTGCATGCATATTTATAATTTTCTTTTCGATTTTTTTTCCTGACTCGTGAGACCCCACGGCTCCGTTGAACACAGTTTAAAGAGCAACATCTTTATAAAATACAAATACAAACAACTTTTACGGAAAAGATTTATAAGAAGTTCTTGAATATTTTTGGTAGGACGGGGGGGGGGAGGGGACTATAATGAGTGGAAATAATCTCATTTTATTAAAGAATAAAAAATGTATCCCTCAAAACTATTTTAAAAAAATAAATTGGCAGTTATAGAGAACTACCAATAGAAGTGAAAACTTAGAACTTTTAGTATTAAAATTTGAAATTTCATAATGTTTGAATTAAAATTATCAACATCAATCTGGTTTTCACATCTATTGACACTCCTAGCAACAACTAAATGCATGTTTATATGGTTTTTTATTATTCAAATATATTACGGGATATACAAGATCATGACAAAATATAAATACAATTCAATTGAAATAAGAATTAATATGCAATCATATTATTTATGGATAGTATTTGTATTTACTTATATTTCAATGTACTTGATTTTTAACATTATTTTAATTGTTTGCATCATTGTCATCATTAATTTCAACAATACTTAGACATTTTGTACTTTCAATTATTTCATTTTGTTCTAAAAAAGATACAATAGGCTTGTGGTAACTAAAGTAAGAAAGGAAAATGTTTGATTCAAATTTATCTAAGTATCGCGTAAAAACCACATCGATCGTCGTTTTATGTTTAGTAGTACTGAGTTTTCGATCATTGGACATTTTTAAATTGAGTGTTTCATTTAGAAATTCAATTAATGGTAGATTTTTATCAGCTGCAAAGTTAATATTGAAGTCTCCACTTAAAATCATCGGTACATTATCATATTTTTCGCCAAATGGTTTTTCGAGTATTTAAGAACCTTCTTTTGTATAAATCATCAAATTTTCGAATAAAAATTGTTGTATCTGTCTCATAGATTTTCCAGGCGAAATATAAACGGCAACCATTAATATGTATTGCCCATTCTCGGAATCGCAACGAGCAATGCACAGAATATACACATTTTGAACTTTTCACTAAATCCATTGAATTTCACTTATAAGATGTACACAGCTCTATACGTCAGCTGTATAGCAACAGATATACTGCTGTAAGCATGTCGGTGACGCGAACGCACGAGATTTCACCCATCCAAAAAGTGTCTAAGCGAACAGCACACTGCGCATGCGCCAGTCAGAGCATGTCGGTGACGCGAACCCATAAGATTTTCCCCTACCAAAAAGTGCCCAACGCCGCTAAAGAAGTTTTCACTTCAAAAAACGTTAAAACACTCAGCTTAAAGGTAACCACAGAGATGCTTCAAATGTTTCGAGAAAAACTATCTAGTATTACAAAAAAAAATGACTTCGCAATTAAACGTGGCCACAAAAAAAGGACATAAAGTGGTGGTGTACTAGGGTTTTCAAATAGCTCTCTAAAAATACGAATGTAGTGCATTATCAAAACAACCCATCGACGGAACTGTGCGGTTGAAAAGATGTCGTTGATTTGTTTTCCGATTCGGCTGCCAATGTCATCGTTGTATTGATACAACTGTTGCATTGGATGGAGGAATCGGAAACACAAACACGATCCCTGGCTCAACAAATCAGTCTCCCTTTTGTGCTCCAGGAGCCCGAAATAAGCAGGCTCTGTGGAGAGATGGATTACCGCAGCGCATTTTGATGGTGTCCCTGCGACACCTAACACCGGCGCCTTTGTCAAGTGCCACAAAGGACTCCTGATTTCCGACTATTCGATTTGAACAAAGGGCGGTAATCCGAAGCCCCCGCACCGCCCCTACACGCACCATTAGACCTCGTTCTCACGATGCCCGATACCAGAACTTTTACCAAGTTTTAGAAAGCTTCTAAAGCACTCTCAGAAGCAATAAATTCTGTTTCCGTAAAGCGTCAATTGCTTCAGTGCCATTGCAACGACCCATGCTCAAAGGACTTGAGGTGAAATTGTCTTGTTTGTCTACGAAAGTTTGCGAGAAGCCTTAGAAGTTCTCATATTATAAACATGTAAAATAATTCTTTTAATGCATTGTAAATATAATATAAACATATGAAATATTTTTTTTATTTGAGGTGTGTCTGCGTGAGTAAACTAAGTACCGTTTTGGAAAAACTCGAATAAAAAATAATTTTTTTTCCACAAAAAATTTATTTTTACACGAAACAGCGCATCGGAAACCGTTTTTTTACATGGTTGCTACCATTGTTTGAGCATTTTCGATATCGGGAAACTAACTTGTTTATACCCACTTTAAAGAAAAGTGCCGCCAGGGAATAGTTATTGAAATTGTGGAGTCACATTACAAGCAATCTTACTGTGTGTGAGATGTTTGTTTTCAAAAATCTTCTCATTCACTGTGTAGTGAATGAGCTTTCCCATCCGTTAGTGTACAAGAGTTAGAAAACTAATCACAGTTAAACAGCACAATGTATTTACTATTCGCAACAACGACACAAATTCAACAGCCTAAATTAATAAATGCACCAATTGATAAATATGGGATAAATCGCGGGCACGAAGTAGACGATATTATTGGAGATTTAATAATAATTCGGATCACTTACACGTAGCATGTCCAGGCACAGTGCACCTTCTTATATTTGAAGATAATTTCTAAGGTAATCTAATCCAAACGGACCAAATCCAATTTAGCAACTCATTGACCCAATCGTCAATCTTAATAATAATCAAATAATCTACGAAGTTCTTTCGTCTAGCTTTACTTTATCTTGCTTTAATCTTCATGCTATCCTTTAGCTTCTAACCTCTCTATCTCTTACTTGAACCCGAAAACTAATACTTAAATACATGTCATCTGTAGCGCACACAAAAAATTTTCAAGTGGGGAGTCCATGGTCGAAAGTCCCCCAACTCGTATTATACCTCAAGACAAAACCAACTGATTCTTCTGATTTTGTCGATTTTGTTAACAAAAAAAACAGTGAAAAAATTATTTAACTAATAATTAGCATTAATTAATAAAATAAATTGTTAATTAAAAGTGCTTAACCAAATTTTACGTTATAGACATATAGGATTATCATTAATAAAAAAAAACTCAAGGGCTTTGGGTTAGGGGTCCGGACCCTCAGGACACCCCCCCTTGTGTGCACCACTGCATGCTATAATTTACATAGATGGCATCTTCTTGTTTTAAATTAAATAACATTTAAAGAAAGTTATTCCCCAAGAGGATTGTTAAAAAAAAAAACGCGGATAGGCCCGTTACAACTTTTTCAATTAAACCACCATTAACAACAGACGGCTGCCCACTCCGAGCTTCGTCATGAACATTGGTTCACCCATCATTGAATTGTCTCTCTCTCACTCATTATATTTTCACTTTAAATCTCTAAGCGTCGACGAGGAATTTCAACTGGCTGAACATTGCTTGCACACACATTAAGAAAACAGATTATAGAACGCTCTTCCCAATAGGCGTAATCGGCAATCGTCTTATACATTTTGAATGTTCACTAATACGTGTAAAAACAACACAATCTGGTTGTAATAACTTCACTGGGCTGACATTCAACCAGAGACACGTGTGCGCAAGGGTTGAACTCTGATACTACCACTGCGGTTGGGGTAGAATGAAATGCTACTTTGTTCCCAAACACGTTTCGTATAACGTAAACATATCTTAACGAGGGACGTCTTAAGAGTCTTTGAGGCCCTGGGCCCAGAGAAATCTTAAAATCTTTGAAGCCCTGGGTCCCTATGTAATAGTAGGCCTTACCTGAAATAAGATCCTTAAGGGCAGGCAGTATATTCCATCCATTGTCAAATACTCGTTCAAATGGTAATTTAAAACAAATGTGCACGATTCACAAATATCCAAAGCCTAGGCACAAACCGGCCCGATCGATGGACGCAGTTCGACTAAATAAGTCGAATAATTGTTCATGGTATTAAGCCTAGGCCTAGAAATATATATATATATATATATATATATATATATATATATATATATATATTACAAAAATATACTAAAAATAGTTATAAACCTAAGATAACTATCGTCATAATAGGAAAGATTTAGCCACAGAAATACTAAAAGCAAACTCCCAGCCTTAGGAACTAGGAATGCAGGTTTAAACAAAGTTTTCTGGTTTGAAATCCTCTGTTTATCTAAGAATATGTACGGGAATAATATTTCCCCATTAAAATTATCCGGATCATGACTTTATTCCAGTGCTTCTCAAACTTTCAATGCTTGAGACCCAATTTTCAATCATAATTTTCTTCGCGCCCCCCTCCGTATAATAACAATATATAGAATGTAATACTAATATACTATGATGTATGGCTACAATACGACTCTAATTATATAAACCACTCAAATTAACAATATTAAGGTTTGTATATAACTTTGTATATTACAAGCCCATGGAAATCACTTGTAAGTTTTAAACCTGTTCTTAACTTAGTATTGATTATCAAATACATTGTGCAGTCTGATACATTTATAAGTATATTATACCCATATAAATGTGTCAGAATGCATTCTGCTGTTCTTCTTTTTAGTAAATTGATAATTTTTCTTAAATAATCTTCTATTTTCTACATCCTTGCGCCCTCTACATAGGGTTGTCACGCCCCCCTAGTGGGGCGCGCCCCACAGTTTGAGAAACGCTGCTTTATTCAGACGAATTTGAGAGGAAAACGAGGCCCTGGCCCATGCCTTAAGACGTCCCTGATCTTAACCGTTGTTCAGTGGACATAAATTTACATTCATCTTCATGTATATCTTGAATCCATTAATTTTATCATCAGCACCATAATTAGTGCCAACTATCACATCATTCACCTAATCCGAGGAGGTATCTGGAGTTGTCATCTCTTCCCTACGGTTTTCCTTACTTGGATCATGTTAAATGACTCTTATTATCATCAGAGTACTATGAAGTAATTGGCAAAATTACGAGGTTCGTCACCTATGAACCTCATGATGTTTTAGATTACAGCGTTAACACAAACACTCCTTCTCACCCTCCGCCTAAAGAAAAGGAAACTGATGTAAAATTGAATTTAAGTTTACATTAACGAGTCCAATATTAATTTAAGTTTTTGTCAAAATTCCTCTTTTCAAAATAGAATAATACGATTTAAAAAAATTGTTTGAAGAGAAACATACCAGATATTTTTTTCAGTTACACCACAGTTCCAAAGTATCTTTTATTTCGATGTATCAAGACCTTCGAAAAATATATTTCTGTATTAGACTTAATGAAGTAATTGATAAAATTGAATAAGATTTTGTTGAGTACAGCTACAACTGACTACAAAGAGATGTCCCTCAAATATTTTTTACATTCATAGATATTCTGGAAGCTTGGTGGCTGAGTGGTAGCGTATCGCGCTTCCACACCACAGGTCCGGGGCCCAAATCCAGGGCTGGACAAGATCAGCTCAGCCTTTCATCCCTTTAGTGGGTCGATAAAGGTGTACCAAGCTTGCTTGAAAACTGAGCTCTGTGGGCTTTGCGTCAGATTGACCACCCGATCGGAACATCTACTCCTGCACCTCAGTGCCCAAGGTCACATATACTGAGATGGATACAGAAGACCATGGGCTGTTGCACCACTGAGTTTAGTTTATAGATATTCTGACACGATGTTGAATCACTTTCGGGGGTCACTTGACTATATCAGTGTTGTCTTCGCCCTTAATGACTTCACTGCAGTTCAGTTTTCCTTGTGGTGTACGTCGAAGTAAAGGTAAGACAATGACAAGAATATTTCTCGTTTAGGGGGAAACAAAAGTTGAGGTAAGAAAATTAAACAATAAGTTATCAGGTCTCAACAATAGCTACATAAAAAATGAAAATTGTTTTTATATCAAGACTGGGTACTTAGCTATTTGCTCAGAGCTACCTTCAATCCTTCAATTCGGAAGAAGTGAGTGCAGCGGGTATCCTTCAAGATCCTCCGCTTTGAGAAGGATCCGCTTCAATGTCCTCCCGTTGGTGTGGTGTGGTAGTTAGGAGGAGGGTAGGGGTTGCAAGCTCTGGAGTCGTCCTCGTCGTTTGACCGAGGTTCTAAATTACGAGATCTGAAACTGATTGGCATGCTAAAGAATGAAACAATTTTCTTTTAGATAAATATTATTATCTCTAACTCGACATAACAATGTTGTAACTTATAAAATTCGGTAAAATAAATTTGGGACAATTTTTCCTCATATAATATCAGTGGCCTTCAAACTGTGTTCTACGGAACCCTAGGGCTCCACCAGGCATACCTACACTGGTATACAAAAATTAAGGACGAAGTCGAAAAATTAGCATATCAGCTGAACGAAGAGGCAGAGCGGACAGAAAGACCAACCAGGAGATTAAGTGAGGTGATGTACGGTAGCACATGCGCAGATATGCAGGTAGACGCAATGGGGGAGTGTCTGAGTAGTAAAGCATGTTGTCGGTGTAAGATTAGTATTTCTGGCAAAGAGATTGCACACCGTATAGCAGTTAAAATCACACCGAGTTGCTGCCTCAGCGAGAAATGGCGAATAATCAATCTGTTAGACGACATCTGGATGCTTTTACCCGAGGTCGAATCATTGGGAAGTTGGAGGAAGGTCGCAGTGTGACAAGTGTGGCTGCAGAGTTCGGAATTGCTCACAGCATCATTTCACGACTTTGGAGACAATTTCAAACTACAGGAACAGCTATCCGGGGGTTCAGTAGTGGTCGTCCACGAGGAACCACACCCGCAGATGACCGGTATATTGCCTTACAGGCCAGAAGAAACAGGCGGCAGACAGCGGGAAAAATCGCTAGACACACGACACAGGCGACTGGACGACCGATATTGCGTTTTATCGTGGCCAGAAGACTGCACGGTGGTGGTCTGTTTGCACGACGCCCTGTACGGTGTGTACCTCTAACGCCTGCCCATCGGAGAAGGCGTTCTCTGTGGTGCCGGGAACACCGGAATTGGAGAGACAATGAATGGGGGTGAGTACTCTTTACAGAGGAGAGCAGATTCAGTCTGAGTAGCGATTCTCATCGCATACTCATCTGGAGAGAGCGGGGAAGCCGCAATCATCCCTCGAACATCATTGAAAGGGACAGGTATGGAGGTGGCGGGGTTTTCGTTTGGGGAGGCATCATGCTTGGTAGTCGTACAGACCTTCACATCTTCGACGCAGGTTCAGTCAACGGGACCCGTTATTGTAACGAGATTCTTCTTCCATATGTGCATCTTTTTAGAGGCGCTATGGGTCCGCAGTTCCTTTTCATGGACGACAATGCACCATGTCATCGCACAGTAGCTGCCGAACAGCTCTTAGAGAGTGAGGATATTGAACGTATGGATTGGCCGGCACGATCTCCGGATCTCAATCCCATCGAGCATGTATGGGATTTTCTAGGCAGACGCTTGGCAGCTCGTACCTTACCACCAGTAACGATTCCGGAGCTTCGATTGGCGCTGCAAGACGAATGGGCAGCAATGCCTCAACAACTCTTTGACACCCTCATTCTCAGCATGGGCAGACGCTGTGAAACCTGCCTAGCAGTCAGGGGAGATCATATCCCCTACTAAAGACCGGATATTTCTTGCTGGACACCCATCACAGGGATGTTTCGGCCTTCAGTCGCATTGCGCTCCATGCTACTTTTTCAATAAAGCTTCTTTTTATTCCTCTGATTTCTCTTTTAGTAAGTGTTGCTTACATTACTCATGTCCTTACGTATTGGGGATCTTACGGTATTAAATGTGTTGATTTGGAATGCTTTTGTACAAAGTTATATTGAAAAAACCGTCTCGTCCTTAATTTTTGCACACCAGTGTAAGTGTTCCATGAGTCACAATAATAAAATCGAGAAGAAATAAAAATGTATGCAAAATGGAATCACGTTCTTTATGAAGTTTGTATTGTTACAAGAATCTAAAGCTCATCCCCCCCCCCTTCACTCAAGCTGAAAATTTTATTTATATATTATAACTTTATTCTGCACACTTTTTTAAACTTTTATTATAATATAATAAAAAATTTTTTTTTTCTTTATGCATATATTTCCTACTAGATGTTGAATATTCTATTCCTTACTATCTCGGGTTCCACGAGATAATTTTATATTCGTTAGTTAGCACAATGCCTCGCAAAACAAAGTAGTTTTCTAATGAAAAATGCACCTTTTTGTATTTGTGGGGAAAAATCCTATAATGAAGGGGAGAGGAAACAACTTATCAACAGATTCGATGTTAAAATCTAAATTTAAGCAAGAACAGGGCTTTTAAATTTCAGGTTGCAAATTCATGCAAAATACACGGGATTTCTCACACAGCTATAAACATAAAGCGATCAAAAGCATTATATTTAAATGAAATA
Organism: Trichonephila clavata; assembly: GCA_019973975.1. Lineage (NCBI taxonomy): Eukaryota > Metazoa > Arthropoda > Arachnida > Araneae > Nephilidae > Trichonephila > Trichonephila clavata. Next base: position 107,576 of record BMAO01019545.1, read on the forward strand.
TATTTCTCAACTAAGTGTGGCCACAAAAACAAAGTATAAAAGCAAATTAAACTCAGAATATGTTATGCGATTGCATTTAATCTCGATTGACCTAGACTTCGACAGTTTGTGTGAAAAAAAAGCAAACACATATATTCCATTTACTAAATATAATGTATGTATAGGCGACACTTGGATCAGAAATTTATATTATTAATGGAGTACGTTATAATAAAAAAATTAGATTAGAAGAAATGAAATATTTTTTTAATTGCCTTCACATAAAGGGCCTATAACATGTTGATCTACTTAAGATATTATTTTGGGATATATTCTTCGAAGTATGTGTATAAAATGGGGTTTCACGAAAACACACTTTCTAGTTGTAGGGGTTCTACGAAAGCGTCTTCAAGTTTTAGGGGCTTCGTGAGTTGAAAAAGTTTGAAGACCAACTAATATTTGTTTTACAGATTTAAAATTAAAACAATCGCAGTTGTTTGAAATTCAGACTGTTGTGTTTTGGCAAACCAATTTTAGTCAGAAATCATTTTACTGTACTTTCTGTTATATATAATGAATTTTGACTTTGATATCTTGTTTATTGTTAGGAACAAGCAATTCCCCCACTCACAAAATGACACGTAGTTCATCGATAACTTTATTTAGAATTTGATTTTCTTGTCAGTTATGAGTTTTGTTAGAGAATGACGGTTTGTAGCCACAATAAATTACGTCACAAACTTGTGGCCGACGTTTTAGTCGAGTTCATCTTGTGTCACTTAATACCCACAATCTAATGCACGTTCAATCTGTTGAGGCTCAAAATCTTCACGTTGGAGAGGGTATGGAAGTTTAGATGGAGGGTTGTTGGCTCAAATATTGTTCTCGAGATTTTACCGATTTTCACAGTTACAAAACCCATCACCAATAACTCCTGTAGTTTTATGTTAATGAAATTCAAGTGAAATGTTCGGGTTTATAATCTCAAAGGAGATCTGAGTGAGTAAGAGTGAGAGAATATTAACGTCGCACTGATTAGCAACACGAGGGCTTTTAGCGACGGTCCGCGTCATTTTGAACCATGGTCAAGTGACGCGGACGACACCTGAGCTGGCACCCCTCTCCTAACTACCACGCCACACCAACGGGAGGACGTTTGAGCTCTCGACAGATTTAACGTGCATCACGCCCCTACACGGCGGACCTTTAGTGGTACTAGAATCGAACTCATGACACGTTAGCCATGATCCGATGCCTAGACCACTCGGCCACCGCGGCCACAAGGAGATCTGAGAGTGAGAGTGAAAAATATGTTGACGTCGCCCTATAAAGCTACACGTGACAAGGAACCTCGTAATTTTGAACCTCAGTCAACAACACCTGAGCAGGCACCTCCCTCTCCTAACTACCACACTACACACGGGAGGCCTTTGAACCTCGACAGATTTAACGTGCACTGGCCCCCTTTAAAAGGAAGGTCTTCAGTGGTACAAGGGCTCGAACCTGCAACATTCCGGCCACGAGTACGTGACCATAACCACTTTTGGCTTCCGCTGCTTCAAATTCCATCTGAATAACGGAAATAGATAATAGTCTTGTGAATTGGGAACAATTTCAACAAATACTGCTATGGGGATTTCTGTTCTTTGCTTTCCATAGGTTCTGGTCGTCCTTGAATAATTTAATGTGGAGATAAATAAACCAGATGATGAGTTCAATTACCCCACAGAGAGACCGAAGTGATAAAAGGTTTTGTATAGACACTGACAGTGTGCACTTTTACTGCTCTAATGCGTCGTTTCTGAAACAGTGGGGCGCCCCTTCCTTAGGGTGCGGGATAGTCCTACGTGGGGGGCTTGAGCATATATATTTAAATTAACAAAGTACTATGAAGAGTCACGAGTATTTTTGGTGATGGATCACTTCATTTTGAACTTCAATAAAATGACGAGGACGTCACCTGAGATAACACCTCTCTGAAAGAGAGAGAGAGAGGGTGTTTATTAAACAAGAAAAATATAGAAAAAAAAAGAAATCTTCAACAACATTTGTATTTAATTTTTATTATACTATAACTAAGCCTTAATATATTTTAAAATTTATTGTTACGTATTTCATTGTATTGAAATTCACCGATTGCAAGTATTTTACTTCTAGCATAAATGGAAAATATTTACAGCTTATAAAACTGCATAACACATACACAGCATGAGGTATATATATATAACTTTCCCATTTTAAGAGGCTATTTTTATTATAGGGAAACACAGAATTCTGGGCGAAGCGACTTCTCGAACAAAGCAGGCAAAAACGAAACCGGAGAAGGGGATAGTGTTTGTGGGGGTCTGCTCTGTTGACTCTGTCCCGCCATATGTTTTGCGAAAGGTATTGTGTCGGGCCGCTTTGTGTTTCGCCGCCATCGGACCGGAATAATCCGGCCGCCGGAATCCGTGTTTTCTTTTCACCATTTAATGGCTTCTTTTTAAATTGGGGACATCATGTTCCCCCGAGTGAGCAGAAATGAGTTCGTTTCTTTAGGGTTGCAACTTAGAACTAAGGCTTCAAACTTTCAATTGGGGAGTTAAATCAACAAAGGATGCAAAATCGCCTCACGAGTCGCACTGGTTTAAGCCCCACTTCATTTACGAGCTGTAAATTTGAAGCTTTTCTCTGTAGTGGAAAGAGAATCAGTAGCTATAAGCTGTGGTTGGATCCCCTCCCCCTTCAAATATTCAAATTAGCATCGCATTTCAGCACTGCTTCTCAAACTTTTAATGTTTGGGATCCAATTTTCAGTCATAATTTTCATCGCACCCCACTCCATACAATAACAATGTATTATTGAATGCAATAATAATGTTCTATGACGCGTAAAGCAACAATACGACTGTAATTATAAACAGTACAAATTATCAAGATAAGTATATTTTGTATATAATTTTGTATATGACTAGCCCATGCACAAGTCACTAGTAATTATTGAACTTGTTCTTAACTTAGTATTGATAAATTAATGATCACAGGTACATTATGCAGTACTAATACACAAATTTATACGTATATTATTAGTGTAAATCAGTCAGGATGCATTTATTTGCTTTTTTTCAGCTTTTTTTCAGCAAATTAGTAATTTTTTTTAAGTAACCTTTTTAGTTTCGACTTTTAATGTAACATATATGTAATAAATTTTTAGTATAATATATATGTATTTTAATATGAAGATAATGTAATATGTATCCTCACACACACCCTTTCTCTCTATATATATATATACTTTTGTATGTTTGTAATATTTGTAAGTAATGTTACATCGCAATTCAAATGTACTATGAAATTTTTAAAAATGTGTTTAAAATCATGCTCTAGACATACTGGGTAGCTCAGAAGGACTTCATAATTCGGAATGTAGTTTAGAGGGATGGGAGCACATAGTCCTTCCAAAACTTCACCTCAATTCGTTGCATTATAGATGACATTAAAATGCTTTTATACTGCTCTTTTCTTAAGAGTAGTCGGTACCCCCTATCCCGCTAATGTTAAATTGAGCTATTTTATGTACCTTTTTCTCAGAAACTGTTCAATATAAAAATTTCAAAAATATAATCTGTATATTAATTATACTTTTATATTTATACTGAAGTGAGCTTTTTCAAATATATTGTTTAGTTTTTTCAAAAACTTCCAACGTAAAACTATCCCTTTTAATTTTTTGAAAATTGTCATTTTTTTCACGATAACACAAAAATATTTTGGGAATTTTAAAAAACAGCTCACTTCAGTATATATAGTTACATATCAGTTATGATCACTGAAATTTGCATGGGATCCTATCAGTCAATTCTGAGAAAAAGGAACACGCAATTTGAAATTTTTGATTTTGAGAAATATGCATTTTTAATATGAAATGTCACTTCATCACAAAAATTATGAATTACAGCATGTATTTGTCCCATTTTATTACACATTAGATTATCCTATATTCATTTTAAGACTTTTTTGTTTCTTATTTTACTTAAATTGCCCACAAAATACACATACAGCATTTTTCAGTTTTCGTTTAACGAGATGTTTTGTAATATTTACATTAGTTTTCTCAAAATCTGTATCAATTTTTGAAGAAAATTTATGCGTGATGAATGACAAACATCAAAGATGAGAATAAAACATCATGAATGCCTTGTAATAATGTATCAAACTGTGAAAGTAAGGATTTTGAAATATGTGATTATACGACATTTCTTGAAAGTTTTCATTAATGTTTTGTATATACACATGCAAACAGTATTTTTAAAAGTATCAGATCTCAATAACTGATACACTGATCAAATGATTTCTTAAACAGCCAAAATGAAACTGTTTTTATTTTTTTAAACATGAAATTTATGTATTTTCATGTATATAACAAGCTTTACATGCAACGACAACAAAAAATCACATGTCAGATATCTATGTACCTTTTTATGAAGCAACTTTTTGAAAACTAAAGCTTAAAAACTTGTCTGTACAATAAATAAACATTTATAAAGTGAAATCTTTCAAATATACTTTTTTAGTTTTCTCAAAACAAACTTTTAGGTAGCATCACTGCGAATTTTTTAAAAATTGTCCTTTTTTGTCACGTTATTTGGTTTATAATCAAATATTTAGGGAATATTTTAGGGAGGCATGAGTTATTATCCAAAAATGTGATGAAATTTTAAAATATTCATGCTTCCCCATCAATTTTCTAGTGTTGGTTGATAATTTTTTTTTATTATTCTTTTAATGAAAAAGCAGTTTTTTACACTTTCAGTAATTTTACAACCATTTTCCAGTATATGTTGGTTGCAATACTGGATACTAAATGACACCATAAAATGTCATTAAGCCATGTTTAACTTTTTCAGAAAAAATATTTTTATTATCATGTTAGCAAATAACTTCGTCTACATTTTTATTAGAATTCTAATAAACAAGTTGAAAAGGATTTTAAACTATTATCTTTTTATAATTATTGTAAAATTTAGAAGGAAAGACCTTTTCCAATGAAACACAAAACAACTACAAAATTCCAAACTTCAAATTAAAATTACAATGATTTCATGAAATTTAGAAACTTGCTTTCAGTTCAGTTCAGTTTAGTACAGTGATACCACTGTACATCTGGAGCCCTGGCTAGCACCTTATACTCCGAAATGATTATTTGCATTATTTTCTTCAAATAGGATGCAAGGATAGGTCTTGATTATTATGTACAACTGTAAGCTTTGTTAACTTATGCTTCAAAAGTTGGTTGGTGAAACTAGAGTATTTTGAATCTATTACTTGGTATTTTAGAATCTATTGGTTGTTTTTAAAAATTCTTCGACTTTTTGAATATGCTCTATTGTATCACAATTTGCTATTGATGAATAAGACCATTCACTATGATTAGAGATAAAATTTTTCAATATTTTACGTTGCGACTGATATTTGTTGCAGGTTAAAATAAAATGTTCACTAGTTTCTGGTACATGCATGGCAATCTGAACACAATGGGGAATCTGTTTGTTTAAAAAGAAAATAAATTTCATTTAATGGTAATTTCTTTGCCCGCAAGCTTATTAATTAAAACTTCTGTATTTCTATTTTTTGCTGTCTGTCTTTTCCATTTTTTAAGATGAGAAATATAACTGTAATTTTTATGTCTCTTGCTCTTTTTCCATATTTCTTTGTTTTCGCTTTTGTGTTGATTTTTGAAAAATGTATGTAGATCTTCCCAAGTAATCCAAGGAATAATATTCCAAGGATCTGGAGAGGCCCTTTAGCTAATTTATCTACTTCTTCATTAATTTCTATTCCCTTGTGAGCTGGTACCCAAATGAATGTAATTGATTGAGCTATTTGGAGACACACGTGTAACGTTGAATTTAAATTTAATATTATCGTACTGGATTTTCTATTAATATTAAGGATACTTTTTAGAACTGGTAAGCTGTCCGTCAGGATGACATAGTTTTCTGTTTCTGAAACTCAACTTTTTAACGCAGTCCATATGACAATAGCTTCCGCTGTAAAAATGGAAATCATTTCTTTCAGTATGTAATTTTGTCTAACTTTTTTCTTGGGGATTAAAATTCCTATTGATGTTTGATTAGTATTTTTAGAACCATCTGTTGCAATTATAGTACTGTTATTAAAGTTTGACTGGATATAATCATTAAACATATTTTGCACTAGGATATCTGGAAGATCTCTGTTTTGAAAAGGCAGTTCATGAGTATAGATGTTTATTTTGTGATTATCATAGATTGGAGGAGGAGGGGTCCACTGAAGAATATCTACTTTAGAAATACATAGTTCTTGGAGCAGGTTGATTGACTTCTGAAAAATACTGATTTCTTTTTCTCTATATCTATAAAAATTATTATTTATATCCCAAAATAATCTTGCATTTGGTGACCAGTCTTTTAATGCTATTTGTTTAATAATAAATTTTTGACAAAGGAAATTATGTCGATTATTGATACTGCCATTCATAGATTCCGCTCTTAATACGTCTATCGGAGTGTTTCTTGGGAGACCTAGGGCTAAACGTAATGCAACATTGTAAATTGGTTCTAGTTTTTGTCTATTGCTATTGCTTGAAAAGGAAAAAAGTTGACTTCCATAGTCAAAAATAGAACGGATTGTGGTATTAATAATATTTAAAAGAGTATCAGTTCTTGTTCCTATTTTAGGCGACGATAATGCTTTGATTGCATTTAAATATTTAAAACCTTTCTGTCGGAGGTAAATATGATTTTTCCAAGTGATATTGGGGTCGAAGATTATACCTAGGATTTTAAGACACTTTACTTCGGGAATAGGTTTATCACATATTTTAAGTATAGGAGGTATTATACTTCTTTTTCTGGAAAAGTGCTTTTTTCTAGAGAGGTGGACAAATTCCATTTTTTACACCAGGCTGAAATATTGTTTAAAGATACTTGTAATTCGTCTATTGTGTGTGTTTTGTTCCAATTTGTGCAGCTATTATATAAGAATATGTCGTCTGCATAGACCAGAAGATGGCTGTCATGTTGGATTTCAAAAATGTCTGCCATATAAATCATAAATAGGAAAGGGCTCAAGATGCAACTCTGAGGTACACCATAATTGTTTTTGCTGATTTTCGAAAAAAATTTCCGCCATTTAATTTGAATTGTTCTTTGATGTAAGAAATTTTGAACCCATCGTAGCAATTTACCTGAATATCCAACTTTTTTAAATTTAGAAACTAGACCACTTGGCCACACTGAGTCATATGCTGATTTAATATCTAATGCTACTAGAATAAAGTATTCCTTACGTTCTCTAGCCTGTATAATATGTTGTAGTTGAAGAATCGTATTAATACTGCTTCTGTGGGGGTAAAAAAGCCATGATGATTTACGTGAAAAATTTTATTTTGAAAGCTGAAATCTAACATTCTGTGTAGGATCTATCGTGTTTATGTGGGTTCAACATAATTAGATACACATTTACTTCTTAACTTAGTTTAATGACTATCTTGCTGGATAGTACAACCATTAATATTTACAGAATATTTACAGAAACATTTCCCATAGTTCCGTGGTATTTAAATCCAATCCTCCACACAGTCACTGTTAACATTCTTTAACTGGTTGCAGTCAAATATTCCATATCTCTCCTCCCTCCTTAAAGAACAAGTCTCTCCGGAGGTCGCCTGATTCTCCCGGAACGCCTAGGAAGTGGCCTGTCTGGAACTGGTGGACTCCTCGTCTCGGAGTCAGTCTCTGTAGCTGAAGACTGTGATAGATCTGGAACCACAACATCAGTTGATGGCACTCCTTGTACGGAAGATGAACCCAATTCCTTGTTCGGATCCTTAGAAATATCTTCCGCCGTTTCTGCATGCTGAATATCAGAGTTGTTTTCTCGAACCTCTGCTGATGGAAATCTCTGGTGAATAATTGGGATGATATTTTCTTGCACTTGATCACCCACTGAACGGATCTGATCAACATGTCGTCTCACCAAGGTTCCTTGAACATCAATGATGTAGTGGAGCACGCCATCCTGGTTTACAATAGTACCAAACTTCCATCTAGTATTAGCTGCTCTGTAAACTCTCACAGCCACTCGATCTCCAACATCAAATTTCCTATCTCGAAATTCGAAATTATCTCTTCGTAATTTATCCTGAATTTTTGTTTTTAATTCAGGTAAAAGTAAATTTATCCTAGTTCTAATGTCTCTTTTTAGGAATAACATGGCTGGACTATGTGTTGTAGTTGCATTAGGAGCTTTTCGGTATTGCATTAAAAATGTACTTAATTTCTGTTGTATAGTACCTTCGTATATATATTTATGCATAGCTCTTAATGACTGCTTTAAAGTAGCAACATAGCGTTCTGCTTGTCCATTACTAGAAGGTTTGAAAGGTGCACTAGTTTTGTGCTTAACTCCATTTCTTTGCATAAATCGCTGAAATTCATAGGATGTAAACTGAGATCCATTATCGCTGACAAGTACCCTAGGTAATCCGAATCTGGCAAAACTATCTCGAAGACATTCAATGGTTGTCTTGGTTGTGGTTGTTTTCATAGGATACACTTCTAACCCTTTGGAATGAGCGTCAACGATCAGAAAAAACATGTATTCAAAAATTGGTCCAGCAAAATCTACATGAATACGTTCCCAGGGCATACTGGGATACTCCCAGTAATGAACTTTAGCTTTTGTGGGATCAGCCTTATATCTAGCACAATCGACACAGTTTTTTGCGGCTTCTTCAATATCTTTATCTATATTTTTCCAATAGACAAACGATCTAGCTATAGCCTTCATTTTTACTATTCCTAAGTGTCCAGCATGTAATTCTTCCAGAACATTCTTCTGAAATTTCTTTGGAATACAGACCCTTTGTCCGTACATAATACAACCATCCTCAATGGTATACTGGGCTTCCCTTCCTTGCAAATCTTTACCTTCCCTTAAGGCTTTTAAGAGTGGACCCAGCTCTATATCTTTACCCGTCTCCTGTCGTAACTCCTTAGAAGTAACAGGTAATGCTTCAATCTGTGACATCTGAAATATTGTGATGTCATCTTTAACCTCAAGCTCTTCTGATGTTTTAGTAAAGAAAGAAAGTCTGCATTTCCGTGTTCAATTGTTTTACGGAATATTATATCAAACTCAAATGACTGCAGAATTAGCGCATAATGTAAAAGTCTGGTAGCTGCCAACACTGGTAAACCTCTTTTTGAACCAAAAATAGCTACCAAAGGTTTGTGATCCGTTATCAAAGTGAATCTTCTACCTTTCAAATACAGATAAAACTTTTTTACTGCCCAAACTATTGAAAGAGCTTCTTTATCAATTTGGGAGTATTTTTTCTCGGACCCAGATAAAGTTCTTGATGCGTACGCGATCGGGCGTTCACAGAGCCATCTGGATACACGTGTGACAAAACACAACCAATACTAACTGGAGATGCATCACTAGCTAAAGTTAAGGGTAGGCTAGGATCATAATGTACCAAAACTTTAGGTGAACAAATTTCCTTCTTTATTTGCTCAAAGGCAACCTGGCAATCCTTCGACCATAAAAATCTAACATTTTTCTTTGTCAAATTATTAAGAGGATTAGCAATAGTAGCTAAATTTTCACAAAATTTCCCGTAAAAATTAACTAACCCTAAGAAACTTTTTACTTCATGAACATTCTTGGGTACAGGAGCATTAACAACGGCTGAGATTTTTTCGTTAGTTTTATGTAACCCTTTTGAATCGATTCTATGTCCAAGAAAATTTATTTCATTTTGGAAAAAATTACTTTTATTTAAATTAAGCTTTAGCCCGTGTTCTCTACATTTCTTAAAAAATTCCCCTAAAGCCGTTAAATGTGAACTTTCATCGCTCCCTGTAATTCTAGCATCATCCATAAAAACTTTAACTCCATCCATACCCTGAAATAGTCCGTCAACATAGAGCTGCCAAATAGCAGGTGCCCCATTCAATCCATACATAAGTCGTTTACAAACATATAATCCCTTATGAGTATTTATAGTCATTAATTTCTGACTTTCGGGATGGACTTTCATTTGCAAATATGCATGCTTAAAATCTAATTTTGTAAATTGTTTTCCCCCATTTAAACTAGCAAAAATTTCTTCCAATCTTGGTAAAGGATGCTGAGGGACAATTAAATTTGGATTCAAGGTTACTGAATAATCGGCACATAATCTTATACTACCATCAGTTTTAACAACAGGAACTATTGGGGTTGCCCATTCAGAGCTTTCGACTTTTTCTACGATACCCTCTCTTTCAAGTCTGTCAATTTCATTTTCAACTCTTCCTTTTAGAGCAAAGGGTACTGTTCGAACCCTACAAAATATAGGTTTTACTCCAGGTCTGAGTTTTAATTTAGCCTCCTAATTGCTTATTTCTCCTAATTTATCGTCGGAAATATCCTTATAATCTCTTAGAAGGTTATTTAAATTTTGTTCGGTTTTTGCTCTAATAGTTTTAATAGCCGGCCAATCTAAATGAATTTTATAGAGCCATTCCCGACCCAGAATAGTATCTAAGTTTTCTTTCACAATGTATAAGTTCAAGTTTACTTTTTGATTTTTATATTGCACCCCTACAGTAACATATCCTAATGGTATTAATAAATCCCCTTTATAGGTTTTAAAAACTATATTTGTAGGTTTAATTTGTTTATTTGAAATTTTCCTGAAATTTCTAATACTCATTACACTAACCGCTCCCCCCGTATCCAATTCCATAGAACAACTTTTGTTTTCAATCTTTAAATTTATCATAATTGGAGGTCGTTTCGGTTCTTCCTCGTGTAATACACAATCCCGAGTTTTTAATTCGTATAGTGGAATTCTATTTTTATCCTCAACTTCATCTAATAGAGTTACCTGTTTTTGTTTAACCGGTTTCGCATTTGCCTTTTTAGATGCGAAGCATGCCTTCTTAATGTGTCCAATTTTCCCACAGAAATTACATTTACTTGAAATAAAATTACAATTCTCTTTTTCATGGTTGGTACCTGTGCATCGTGAACAATATAATGTTTTCTTTTGGTTTTTTGTAAAATTGGATTTTTTATCCATGTGTTTTTTAAAAGTTTGCATTGAATTTATCCCTCGGCCCATAATATCATTTGCCCCTTTAAAAGCTTTTTCCATAGCTAGTGCTATATTTAGCGTTTTCTCGAGATTAATATTATCTTCCTCAAATAATCGATCTAAAATCATTTTATCCCGCAACCCGCTTACAAACACGTCGCGTAACATAATATTCAACATATCTTTATTATAATCACAATTCATTGCTAGGGCTCTAAGCTCGGCAATGTATGTACTAATACCTTCCTCTTCATTCTGTTTGCGGTTTAAAAATTTGTGACGAGAAGGTATAATCAAAGGTTTGGGGGTCAAATGTTTTTTAAGTGCATCTTTTAACTTATCTAACGTTTGGTCGGAAGGAATGTCAGGTGCCAGCAAATTTTTTAGTAACTGGTACAATTTTGCACTAAGAGACGAAACAAAAACCTTAGCTCGATTGGCTATTGGTACATTCTGTACATCTAAGTAAGTTTCGAATCTTTCAATGAAACTATCGAAATTTTCATTTTCTTCATCAAATTTTTCAAATTGTACAGTTACTTTATGACTAGAAGAATGATCTCTAATAATGCAGCGCTTGAATCAGTTCTTGATTCTGCCTGAGCAATTCTGCAATTTGCTGTTCCATGGTTCCTCCCGATTAAAGAGAAAAGAAATTTTTTTTTACCTTGAGCCGTCTTCAGGCAATACCTTATCCAAAAGAAAATGAATTTTTCTTCTTACTTCATCTCTAGGTGAGAACTTACGGATTCCGAGTTTTGCTTCTTACAAAAGAATTTCTTCTTCACAAAAAAAAAAAAAAAAAAAAAATCTTCAAACCACGCGGAATTAAACAAAAATTTCATCTTCGTCGGCAGCTGTCGTGTTTATGTGGGTTCAACATAATTAGATACACATTTACTTCTTAACTTAGTTTAATGACTATCTTGCTGGATAGTACAACCATTAATATTTACAGAAACATTTCCCATAGTTCCGCGGTATTTATATCCAATCCTCCACACAGTCACCGTTAACATTCTTTAACTGGTTGCAGTCAAATATTCCATAGGATCATTCTATTAATTTGGCAACTATTGAGGTAAGTGAAATTGGGCGATATGACGCTATTTCCTTTGGATTTTTGTGAGGTTTTATGAATGGTAAAATAATTGCGTGAGTCCAATCTTTTGGAATTTGACTAGATGACCAACTGTCATTAAATGATTTCAGGAGAAGATTTATTGCTTTGATAGGGAGGTGGTTGATTGTTTGGAGAGAAATTTTATCGTGCCCTGGACTGCTGTTTTTTTTTTATGAGATATTGCTATTTTTAATTCTTTTAAAGAGAATGGTTTATTAATATCTTGGCTATTGCCCGGAATAAAAATATTTTGGATACTATTATTGTTTTGCGTAATATTTTAAAAAACAATTTGATTGGGATTGTTCGTTTGTTAGTATGATTCCATTATTCTCAATGATGTTAAATGAAGAATAGTTCGAAATTGTTCTATTTTTGATTATCCGGATTATTTTAAAAATAGTTTTAGGAGAAGAGATTTTTTCACATGTCTTGTGCCAAAAGTTTTCTTTACAGGTTTTTATAGTTCGCTTAAGTTTTGCACTTATTTCTTTATATTTTATCCAGTCTTCTTTGAAGTATTTTCTTGCTTTCTTAAGGAGTTTTCTTCTTTTTTTTTGTTTTTGCTCTTAAATACCCGCATGCTGCTGTCCACCATGGAGCTCTTGAATTGATCTGTTTTATTTCTGATTCCTGAGATAAGAGATTTGGGCTTTTTTCTAATTTCTTCTATAATATCTATATTTATATTTTCATTTAAATTTAGCTTTTGTTGAATAAGATTAATAAATTTGATCCAATTTGTTTTTTGTCTAAAATTATTTGTTGTTGAGCTGCTTGTTCTTTTGTAATTAATAATAATAGGGAAATGATCACACACTTACAAAATTATTGGTACTAGTGGACCACGACATATCATAATTTAAATTTATAGATAATGAAACATCTAGATGTAAAAATTCCCGATGAATGGAGATAAGTTGGGCTTTTATCGTTTAATAAAATTAAGTCATTTTCGATAATCCAATCAAAAATCTTCTTCCCAGACGTATTTGAATTTTTTGAACCCTATATTTCATGAGATAAGTTGAAATCTCCCAATATTAAGCTATGATTATCTATATATGATGCTATTTTTGATAAGCTGTCGTCTTTAAAGTAACCCGGTAGGATGTAAATATTAAAAATTGTGATAGGAACTGTATCTATCTGAACTTTGACTATTAGAATTTCTATGTCTTCGCTAATTTCTGAGAATATTTTTATTGCGCTAATATCTTTGTTTAAAATTATCATTAATCCTCCTCCTCTTCTGATTTCTCGATCGATTCGGAATATATTCTAAATTGGGAATTGTGAAATTATCATTGGGAGTAGACAAGTTTCTTGGATTATTAAAATGCTTGCTTTTTGAAAAATTGGCGTGAATAGAATATCTGATCTTTTGTTTTTAATTCCACGTGCGTTCCATTGGATTATATTCATGATTTAAATGGGAAAAATGTGCAATACTACGAATTAGTTTAAATGTTCAAAAAGAAAACCGATTAATATTTACTTTTTTTTTATTTTTTTTTACAGGATGCAAGAAATTTAGTATATTTATCTAAATTTTATTTTGTTCTACTATACTTTCTAAATTATTTTCTCTCTCTTCTGATATGTTCTTTAGTCTTTTGGCTTTTTCATTTATTTTTCTATTAATTCGAAAGACGTTATCTTGTGAAACTGTTGTATTGGATGCAATTTTTTTTAACGAAGATTCTATTGTGTTCATCAAAGATGAAAATTTTAAATTTATTTGAGTTACCATCGCGTTTAGTTCTGCCGTAAAACGTTGTACAATTTGTTCTAATTTCTTTTAAAATATGTTGTTATTTTCTTCCAATTTTAATTCTTGGAATTTTTTTTCTAGAGTTTCTATTTTCTGAGTTTGCTTATTATAAGTTACGGCCGAGAATGAGGCCTTTTTTTCTTATAGAACTTTTCGACTGCTTCGTTTCTCGAGATATGTTGCTTACTTTTAATTTTTAAGATTTCGACTTCCTCTTGATATTTTTTACCTTTTATCGTTAGCTTCATGATTTTCTCCACAACAGCTACATTTTTTTGTATTTATTTCTTTACACTCGTTTTCAGAGTGGTTTAGTGAGCATACACGACATTTAATTGAGCTTCTACAATATTTATTTATGTGACCAAATTTCCAACATTTAGTACATTGTTTAGGTTTTTCGAAAAAAAAGGCTAGTTCTAAGCATTTCAAATCCTATTGATACTCTTTCGGGGATCGTGCATCCTATTTGGGTTACTCTAATTGTTTTGATAGGTTTGAATCCAGATTGTTTTTTTTTAGTGAACTTTTGAATGTCCAAAATTGCGTAATTGTTATTTTCTAGTTCCGATTTTATGTCATCTATTGTGTATTCCGTGTCAATTCCCTGCAAAATGTGACTAGTACTTAGGCCAATAAAGATAATCTGACTTATTTTAAATCCATTAATTTCTTTAATTTTTAACGCTTCTTTGGCGGTCACGCAGCTATTTGTTTTGATTATGATTTCTGAATTTCTTGTTTTGCTTGTACTCTGAATACTTTTCTTAATTGTGAAACCTCTCATTATTGATTCTTTTAATGTAAGTGGATTACCACTCTGGAAGTTATTTTCTGATTTTAAGAAAATTGTAATATTCGGGTTCGTATTTAAATCCAACCTTTCCTCAAACCTGGCCAACAGATCCATATCAGTTAAATTGCATCTATATTTATTTAATGGTAAATCAGAACTTGTAGTCTCCACCTCCATTTTATTTTCTGGGTGAGAAAAATCACCCATTTTTTCTACCCTACTCCAACACTCTATTTTGAGTTAATACACTAACTTGTGTAAGTTCTAAAATTAAGAAAAATTCTCCAAAGTTAGCTGAAAAGTTATACTAAAGTTATACTAAATAGCTGAGCAGAGAGGTCAGCTATTTTTGCATTTAAGTGAGAAGCTCGACCGATCGTTGAGAAGTTCCGTTATTCCCTCCCACCTGCGGCGGGGCTGTTGATTTTTGTTATTTTCCTACATGGTCGATGTTTTCTTCTCACATTGAGTATAAGCGCTTCGCGCGGGCACTCGATAATTCTAATTTTCGTTTCGTTTATTGTTGAGAAGATAATTGCTCAAGCAAGTCGAGATGCAAAAATGGAGGGAATTTAAAAATAAAAGTAAAGGATAAATATAACAAAGGGCTACAAAATTAAAGCTTTGGAAAAATACAAAAGAGGTTTTCAGTGATTTTTATATTATTTAGTATACTGATTTCGAAAATGACCTCCATTCCCCCCCCCATCACGTCAGGATATTTTGTAAAATCGATATCGTATTTTTCCTAAGAAACCCCTATTTGAAAAGGGATTCTATCGAACAATTTATACGGCCGCGATGGCCGAGTGGTCGAGACATCGGATCATGGCTAGCGTGTCATGAGCTCGATCCTAGTACCACTAAAGACCCGCCGTGTAGGGGCGCGATGCACGTTAAATCTGTCGAGAGCTCAAACGTCCTCCCGTTGCTGTGGTGTGGTAGTTAGGAGAGGGGGTGCCAGCTCAGGTGTCGTCCGCGTCACTTGACCATGGTTCAAAATTACGCGGACCGTCGCCAAAAGCCCTCGTGTTGCTAATCAGTGCGACGTTAATATTCTCTCTCTCTCGAACAATTTAGCTCGGGTAATGTGGCAACAGTGCTTTTTATCCAGTTAAATCTATATAAATATTGGTTCTTTGTGAGGCAAATTAACTTCTCAGCAATTAGATGAAAACCTTTGTTTATAGACCTCACAAGCTGTCTCTGGTCGTGAGAAAAACGAGAATTTCCCTTGAAATTCAAAAATTTTATATCCAATTATAGTATAGTTTCTAAAAGAAAATCGTCATCATACTATTTTAATTTGTTTTTATTAAGCTATTTACATAAAGTATAGGTGATTGACTAAGAGGAGCAAATAGTATGCTTGTTTACACAAAAGTTTGAAGCATATTTTAATATGCGCAAGAAAACCAAATAAATAAAAGTTTCTACTTGGGTACGGTTTTTTTTTTTAAACGTCTATCTGACGTTCTTTTTTTTATGTTTAATTTCAGGCTCATCTCGTGTTAATATCCAACAATATTCGGTTAGCATTTTTGTCCATCTTTCTTGGTATTTGCGCTCCATATCTTTGATATCTTGGCTAAATCTTTTTCCCTGTTTTTTTCTGATTAATCCTAAGTTGTCCGGAGAAAAGTCCACATATGAGGGAAGGAAATGTATTTTTTTTCACACTCATGGAGTGACCTAATTTTTGAAATTTCTTCAGTATATTTATTATAATTCTTTTATAGTCAGGGTCCTTGTAATTGCCAAGAAACTTTCCGACGACACCTTTGAAAGCAACCCATGCTTCTTTATTCTTTGCTGTCATACAAATCTCAAATTTGTTATCCTTCATAAACTTGCGGATATCGGATCCATCAAAGATTCTCTTTTAACTTCGATGGAAATTTTTTGCACAGGTATTTGAAACAGATTTCACAAACTGCTTGACTACAACTAACTTTACATGCAGGGGGGGGGGGGTAACAATACTTTGTTCTGCTCAACTAAGCTGTTCCAAATCGCATTCTTGGTGACTGGCTTAAGGATTCATCTTTTCGGTCTTTTTGTTTGGACTCAATGTTGAGCCTTATCGTGGCTGTCTCACTCACAAATGAAACATAGGGTGAGTGAATATTCACGTCGCACTCTTCAGCAACGCGAGGGCTTTTGGCGACAGTCCGCGTCATTTTGAACCATGGTCAAGTGACGCGGACGACACCTGAGCAGGCACCCTCTCTCCTAACTGCCACACCAACGGGAGGACGTTTGACCACTTGGCTACCCACTTGGCTACCGCGGCCATAATGAAACATGGGAACTCAGGAGCTAACTTTCAGATCACCACAAATGGTCCAAACGTGATCGGTATATTTTATTTTGTTGAGGATGATAGTCAGAGTTTTATAATGTTCTTTTAAATGCACAGAATATCCAACTGGTAAGATGCATAATTGTTTCCGTGATAAAGAACAGCTTTCAGGCTCCTTTTTGATGAATCTACAAACAGCCTTCATTAATATGTAGGTGATGTTAAATTTGCTCATCAATCCGGGAACATCTGAACAAAAGATCAGGTTTTCATCTTCCTCAAAGTAAGCAAATTCCTGTTCTTGATTCCTGTACCAACGAAAAGAGGTTCCCTCGCGGCCAGTAAGTTATTTTTTTTATTTCATTCTGAAGCACAACAGTTCAGCTGCCTTGCTCGGAAGACCCAGATCTCTAGTTATATCATTAAGACATGAAAATGTCACAGAGTAGTATTCTGCACGTTTCATTTAGGTGGAATGAAGGTAAGTTGTGGGAAAGAAAAAAATGTAACGCTGAAAAAATTTTTTGGGCAAATAAGTATAAAAATCAAAGTAAAATTAAATTAAAAAAAAGAACATGGCGTGATGGAAAATTTTCAATATTTCTGAAATCAGCACCGAAAAATACATCAAGTTCAGCTATCACTGTTCTTGTATCTTTTTCATTGCATCCCTATGGAATTAAATAAAAGAGAACATATTTATGAGTTAAGGAAAAATAAAATTAATGAGGATTAATTGGGGTCCATAATTCGGAATGAAATTTAAAAAATATCAAACTTGCTTCATGATGTTTTAGTTCTGTACCAATTCGTAACCGCGACAACCTAGTGATCAAGGTAACGGAATTGTGGCCAGCGTGTCATGCATTCGAACCTAGCACCACTGAAGACCCGCTCCCGCTGTGTAGGGGACCGATGTACGTTAATTCTGTCGAGTGCTCAAACGTCCTCCCGTTGGCGTGGTGTATTAGTTTGCAGAGGGGGTGCCATCTCAGGTGTCGGCCTCATCACTTGACCATGATTCAAATTTGCGTGGTCCGTCGCGAAAAGCCCTCGTGTAGCTGAAGAGTACGACGTAAATATTCACTCACTCACTCTATACCAATTCACGAAAAGAATTTGAAGCTCAGTTCAATTCGTTCAGTAATCCCCATCAATACGCGACGGGATTTGGGTAGAATCAGCAATCGAAACATGTTCCTAGACAAAAACGCCGGCTCTGAAGTTGCTCATTCCTCCTGAAGGATACTATGACTATCACATGGTTCTTTAAAAAAAAAAAGTAGTGCTTTTGTATAATAAAAGCCATTTATTCAGAAAATTGCTCTAAAATTAACAAAGAGAAAGCTCCAATGAGACTAAGCATTGACAAGAACAAAAACCGTTTTCTCTCACCCCAGTATCCTTCTGTTATGATGTGATAATTTCAAAGTTAATGATAAAAGAAAATTGAATGAATGACTGTTCATTAATTCGTCCTTTAAAAAAACACGAGAACTATTAGTTCTTTTGAGACTGGCATAAGCTAAGTATTAGTACGCCGGATGTTGTTGTTGCTTCGTATCCCAGATGGTGTAGCTGAGCTACACCATCTCCATAAAACCAAAAATCTCCAAAAAATCCAGAAATAAAATAGGATTTCCTAAAACCTCGTCATATGTAAAACTCAAACAATTCAGAAGATTACTGGGAGAGGCCTGGTCGCCTACTATGAACGCCGAACGTAACAGAGTACAAAACTTCTTAAAAAAGAATAAAATATTAGGTAGTGATTTATTATTCAAATCAATGTATGTCCCCCCCCCCTTTTTCTTTTTAAACAATATTTGCTCTATTTATTTGTTTGATTATTTGTAATTTTTATATAATAAATGTATTATTTACAATTACAGCTTCAAAAGACGAGGCTAAGGCAGAATTCTTAAGAGAAAAGCGTAATATCTAAGCTTCATATTTGTTATTAAATAATCAAATAAGCTAATCCTAGACCAGTTCTTCTCAAACTTTCAATGTTTGCGACCCAATATTCAATCATAATTTTCATCGCACCCCCCAACACACACAATAACAATGTATTGAATTCAAGAATACTATACTTTGACGCTAAAGCTACAATACGACTTTAACCTAAGTGCCACCGGCGTATATAAACGTCTTGTTCAACCAAAACGTTAGTTGCCCTGGACGTATATATACGTCTTTCCGAAGTACGATCTTTTCCATGCACTGCTATCCATAAAACTATTCCGAAAGCTTTGAAATGCAATAAGAGGGCCTTGGCTGTGTTTGCGAAGGATTTCTTTGCTTCATAGGATTTGCTTATTTATTCCTTTTCTTCCCCTTCCTCACAATGCATCGCTTACGTGGAAGGTGGCATTGGGAAGTGAATTGCGTAACTTTTATTCGGCAGTTATAGGATTAATTATAAACTATGCAAATTATCAAGTGTTAATTTTTGTACAATTTTATATATGACAAGCCCATGGTAATTATTAAACTTGTTCTTAACTTAGTATTGTTAAATTAATTATAAAATACACATTGTGCACTACTGATACAATTTTATAAGTGTATTATATCAGTGGAAATGTGTATTTTATTTTTTATTACGTCCAAATGTATTTTGTTTGTTTACTTTCAGTATATTAATAATTTTCTTTAAAGTAATCTTTTGTTTTCGACTTTTCAATATGCTCGCGCCCCCCACCCCCCTCGCTGAGTTATCAAGTCCCCTAGGGGGTCGCGCCCCACAGATTGAGAAACATTGTCCTAGACATTATATTAATCTTTTAAAATCTTTTTTCCGCTAAAAGTAAAACTTTATTGATAAATAAGCAGGGGTATTTTCACAATAAATTTTTGTCATTTTCGCATTTATTGTACATCGTTCTAGAATAGTGATTGTACATACACTATAAAGACGTCATGTAGTTGGCTTAAGATATTACTGCCAGTTACCGGATCTACCACTTTTTATTAAACACACAACTTGTTTAACAATTATACACAACCAGGGACGTCTTAAGACTTTTTGAAGCCCTGGGCCCCTACACAGATGTAGGCCCCCCCCTATGACCCTTAAAGGTAGAAAGTACATAGCAAACGTTGTCAAATGCTCGTACAACCCCGAAACAAACATATGTGCATGGCTTACAATCGCACCAATCGGCTCGACCGACAGCAGCTCTTTGACTCAATGAGTAATGATGGTAGACCTAGGCCTCTACATGGATAACAGTCATCACATAATAATACAGTCTTGCCACTATTGCCAGTTGACCTATAGTCCGAGATTCCTAGTTTTTCGGAGAATACATCCAGAAATAAGATTTGACCGTTAAAATTATTCGAATCATGATTTCGTAATGACTCAGTCGAGAACGAGAAGAGGCACCCACTGAGGCCGTGACCCTGGTCCCAAGCCCAGTTGGCCCATACTCTTAGACGTCCCTGTATACAACATAGAATCTTAGGGAAGAACTACAATCTTCACTATCCTGCATGCGTGACCCCCTTTCTCCATTATAGACCTTTTTCCAGCTCAAAGGAAAAACTAGTTCTATATCCATAGCAGCGCCCTCTTTTCCACTAAAATGCGCTACTAGCCAAGCCTCCAGCTAAGCTTTTACAATACATTCAGAAAGAATATAATTTACTTTAAATTTAATGTTTTAGTTTAATAAAGAGTGGTAACACAGCGGAGTGGTTATAGCTGCGATTAGTGGGTGATCCTATTTCAATTGAGTCGTTGGTTTGAGTCCTGCTGTCTCGAAAAATCCACCGTTTAGAGAGTTCAATATGTGACGTCTGCTCATTAGCGGAACTCTCCTCAGTAATACTGGTCAAGATTGACGTTTGGGGAATCAAGTTGTTCAAATGGGACATTGTATCTCCTAAAAAAAGGACCGGCTATTCTTTTCTTATGTCTAGAATATAAGATATGTGAGAGAGAGAGAGAGAGAGAGAGAACTGTTTCGGAAAATGGTTTAATGTTGTCACACCTTCCTTTCACCGATATACAGACAATCGTTAGTCACAACACTCTATAGGAAGGAAGCTTTATGGAACAGCATCAACTGTTTGGGTTCCCCTCACACATCTGGGCCGCAAACAACTTGAATAGAGAGTGATGCCGGTCGATCGAGACAAAGACACATCCTCAGTGCAAATGTGACGAGACAAGTTATAACTTCCAGATGGGGAGCACGATGCCGTTTCGGAGTGGAGATCAGACTGGTCGGCATGTTGTCCTCAAGCACCAAAGGAGTAGGACTAAAGTGAGAACCAGGTGCATATCTGTTACACGAGCCAATGAGAGGTGATTGAGGGGGGTGAAAGTGACCCGCTCAGGTAGTTTAAAGGGTCGATTCGGAAATTGACGGGACGCTCGATCTCTTTCCTTTTACGAAATAACTTCGCTCTGAAGTTTTGTGTTTTTCAAAGACACTCGATTGAGTTTTCTGGAGCATCCGCGCCTCAAGGACCTAGGGAGATAAATTTTGACTACTGGTGCAATACGGAGTACCGGAGTCAGCGGCGCAACGCGACTGGCAAACATGAACTGAAATTGGACTATAACTTTTCTATCGCGAAAAACTGTAAACGGTGACATATTAATATTGAATCTACCATTTTATTATTTACTCTAGAATAAAAAATTTTTTTGTCAATTAGCTGTGTGGTCCCTGACGCTACCATGTTACGAAGTAATTTAATGGGGTCACGACGCTTGTCAAATCTGGTGATACTCACGCTGAGATGGTGAGGAAGCTTATAAAATGGGATGCCATCTTCGTTACTTGACTTTGGTTCAGAATTAAAAAATCCTTCACCGAAAGCCCTCATGTTGTTTTGATGAGCGACATTAATAAAGTACTCAATTGATAAAGAAAACGAAATAAAATATGAGATTCACAATGGAAAAAAGAAAGTTATTTTTAAGATTTATAATAATATGATTTTTAAAAAATAGCTAACGCAGTTATTTTGCAGAGATAATTGAATCATTCACTAGCAAACTATTTGTTTTTAGTATATTTCAATTATGTTTGTTTTAAAAAAGAGTTCAGTTTATATATACCACTTTGTGGTAAACTTTGTGGTTTCACTGTGTTTTTCGTGACTACTGTAAATAAATCAACAGTTTTTTAATGCCTATTTTGAATTGAATTGTGGTTTTATCCGCGCAATTATCTTTAAGTTCCTTGCTCACGAAATTCTTTTTACAATTATACATTTTTCTCACTCCCTCCCCTCTCCCTCCCTTGAATTCGTATCAATCTTATACATATCACAGAATAAAAATGCAAATATTTTTACTTTTATTACGCAGGATCAATTTTCCAGGCATTTAAATCAAATTATTTATTTATTCTAAATATTTTTCATTCAAATTAAGCAATTTTGCTGATTTTACTTTTCCAAACATGATTGAAAATAGCTTTGGGTTTTTATGTTACTTTGCGTGTTTCCAACAATGTAATTTTATTTGTATATTTAAAAGAAAAAAAATTTTAATGGTTGTGGTTTAACTGATTTCTGATTGATTTTATTCTTTTGTTTTATCCCCATTTTTATATACAACGGATAACGTGTCTTGATTGCTTAGTTATTTAGCATTTTGTAAGCATTTTGCAGTTTTTATCTTATATTTCTTGTTTTGATTTCTAAACGCAGTTTGTATACTCACTCCACTATATCTGAATTGGAAACACAATTCTATTAAATCCATATTGATAATTATGTAACTCCACTTTATAATCAAATAAGTTTCCCCTGAGCAAATATTTTTAAAAATTGCGTTCGAATTCGACAGTTTTGTTATAATGATATATCTCAGATGTTTATATTACTGGTGCATGAATTGGTAAATAAAAATAGCTTTTTCGTCCGCTGAACTTACAACAATGCAATGGAAGAGTCAAAACAGGACATTGACCATTATGCTCAAACCTCTATCATGCGCAATTTGCTTGCGATTGCTTTCATTTGTATGTAGTTCAAAACAAATATTAATATTGATTTCAAATTTTATATCAGGATTTTCTTTTTACAACAAACTGATGGAAATTCGTGTCGTTAAACAGTTTAATGAAACTATGAAATTGTGCTCTGATTTTGCATTAGAGAACTGCCACCCCCGGGTCTGCTTTCTTTACTAGATAGCAATTATTTTATTTATTTTTTTCTTAAGAAAAGTAATTTCTATTACAATGAGACATTTTGAAGTAGTAGTAACATGGTTGATTATACTTCTCAAAGATCCTACATAGAACTTTCAATTAAATCTGGTTTTTCTTGTCCATTAGATACGTGTTTTTATTACGAAGAAATTTTTAATGTAAATTAATTTATTAAATATTTAACCCGTTTAACTGCTATAAAATGATTGTACAGGTTTGTAAGGAATATTATTCCTTCTTCCCTTTAATGTGTGGGAGGAACTAATTGATCAATTGTTTATTTGTCACATATTCAATACAGATACAATAATAATCCATTTAAGATAAATTTGACCAACACTTAGAGAACTAAGGTGAGACAAGATAGCGTGGGGATAATGTATACGATCGCTCAAATATATTCCTACGATAACTTATACAAGCTCGTTTTACCTCGGACGTGCGCTAGCAATTTAACTCTCTAACTTCTACTTAAAATATGAGCACAGTACCTGAACTCTTGCAATTCTTTATGCGTTAGACCAGGCCTTGATCACTAATAGTTGACTTGAGCACTTCTTAGAGATTCCAACTTCACACGACCTACACTGTTTACGTACTACTGCCGGATTGCTCGCTTCTCATTATTTCACTTCACATCCGAGCTATCCTCACTTCAGTAAATTTCAATTCTAACTTTACTAATCTTGCTTCTTACTTCACTAACTCTCTAACACTCGCGAATACAGAATATATATATTAAACTTAATTTGCATAATCACGTTTTCTTATCTTCGGTGAAAGTTGGTTGAAAGAATTCTTGCCCTAAAGGAATCTCCAAGGACTTAGTAAGAGAACGCGTATAGATCCGTCACAGGGTGATTCATAAAGAATAGTACTTTTGCAGATGCTATAAAACAGTAACAATTAAAGGCACCTCAGCGAACCATAATGGGGGATGTAGGCTTAAATGTATGCCTCGCCCCTGACAGAAGTGATATAGGCAACGACATGTGTGTGTGCCATGTAACTACTCAGTCGAAATGATGACGTCGGCAGTGGAAAAGGCTTTTTGTGTTCTTGAATTTAGCAAATTGTCACAGAAGCTACTTTTTTAAACAAGTTAACTCTTTGGTTTATGTTACAGTTGCAGGACGACATTGACAGCTTCAATCTCCTATTGGAAGGTGCACCCCTACACTGGTAGGCCAACGTGCGAAATTACCTCGATGAACATCTCCCTCACCGATGGAGCGGATAATTCGCTGACTACACAATTCCTCTTACTCAATGGCCACCCTGAAGTCCCGATTTAACTCTCAGTAATTTCTTCCTGAAGGGGTACGTAAAGGAAAACGTATTCGCCCCTCCCCTTTCTGTTGGGCTAAAACAGCGAATGACAACGATATCGATGGACTTCAGATACCTCAACATATGTTTGGGCGAAAATGAATTGCGGGCGCAATGTGTATCGTGTGATTAAAGGTTCATGCATAGAACATCTGTGATTGGCTCAAAGAAAACTTTAAACTATCCCACAATTCTGCTTCAAGTCACTTAGAATGTCTTAAGTTGTTCTTGATTTATAATGCATTGAAATTGTTTACTTCTTTATGAATCCCCCTGTGTATTGACATCTC
Source organism: Trichonephila clavata (assembly GCA_019973975.1). NCBI lineage: Eukaryota > Metazoa > Arthropoda > Arachnida > Araneae > Nephilidae > Trichonephila > Trichonephila clavata. Next base: position 132,458 of record BMAO01019545.1, read on the forward strand.
TCTATTCGCGACGGATTTCAAAAGTTGATCAGGACTACACCTCAGCCGGCACTCCATTTTTCAAACTTCTACACTGCGCCAACATAAACACTTAGTTTTGAAAGATTAAATATGCACCAGCCCTTCTGTATGGGGTCTCTAAAGGTGCCAGAATTCGAACTCTATAGAGTCAACTCCGGCCACGACTATGTCGGCAGCTCAATTCTACCGACAGACAATTATATATTAATATCGCACTGCAAAGCGACACGAGGGCTATTGGTAACGGACGTCGTAATGTTGAATCAAAGGCAAATGAAGAGGAGTTAGCTCTTCCATCTCTTAACTGCCACACTATAGACATTGGGCTTGACAGATTTAATAGATCTTGGCCCCCTCTACACGTCGAATGTTTATTGGCACCATTATTCAAACCCATTACACTCCGTTCATGAGTTCGTGACCATAACCTCTAGGCTAAGAAGCCACTTACTTGCTATCAAAGAAACTGCATTACGAAGTTTTTATAATGATATACGTAATTTATTTGTTTAGCAATATTATACAAGATTTTATTAATTTACTAAATTATCAATTAAAATTTAAATAATATATTTAACAAGGTGAATTAAAAAAAAATTTTGTGATATCTTTAACTAATTAAAAACGTCTCGGAAAAAAATAATTAACAAAGCAGCAACTCGAATATATGTTTAAATAGATACGATTTTTTTTCCGTAGCTTTTGTTACACAATTTAGCATTTATATATGAACGCAATCTCGCTGTTAATTTGTCAAAACAATTTACTTAATAATCTCAGCAATCTAAGAAAACTGATAAGAATCTGACATCATGTTCAACTCATGAGATCTCATCGCTTAGATTTATTCCAGCGAAAGTCTAATTTAGTTATTTTGGTTTACAAGCCTTTCCTTGGGGCATTAAAAAATGTTTGCTTAATCGTGACAGTGAGTATTTACTAATTTTGTGACAAATGTGTAACAGATTTATTATCATATGTTAATTATACATTTTAGTTTGTTTTTAAATTACAATCTAAGCTGTTTAAGATTTTCGATAATGCATTGGATTGTTTTGAAAGGGTTAGCTCATAAAATATTTTACGCCAATAAAGAAAAAAAAAGAAGGGAGAGGGGGTTCCCTACAAAAAATTAACAACTGATTATAGGTTTAGTAACCCTTGGCTAGATGAAGGCCTGTCGTTAGACGTAGCTTTGAGCACCATACAGAGATGATATAACAATATCGCTCGGTTCCACTCCAATTTTGTAATCATGAATGCTTTGGAACATAAGTGTACGAAGACATGGGATAGTAAGTCTTCCAATATTTACTCTAAGACCAGGGACGTCTTAAGGCATGGGCCAACTGGGACCGGGCCCAGGGCCTCATCTCGTTTTCGACTAGGCCTTAATAAGATTATGATTCGAATTATTTCGACAGTCAAATGTTTTTTCCGGTTGTATCGGACAACATGTCAACTGGCTACTTGTGATGACCGTCGTCCATGTATAGACCTAAGTTTATACATACCACCATACACTCTTATTACTCATTCAGTCAAAAGGCGCCAGCTGATGGAGCCGATTTATGTGATTGTGAGTCATACACATTTATTGGTTTAGGGTTATTGTTTGTTCGAGAATTTGACAACGTACGCTATGTACCGTCTACTTGTAAGGGCCATATAGGTGGGGTCTACATTAGAGTAGAGGCACAGGGCTTAAAGGAGTTTTAAGACGTAACTGTCTAAGACATACTCCGAACTCACATTAAACATTAATTCAAAACGTGAATTTGTAATTTTCATTTAAATGTATGGGTATTTTGAATCAAATAAATAATCTCATTTAACCATGTTCTCACTTATCAACATAAATATGCAGTCGGGCCTCTTTTCAACGAACTCCCTAAATCCCGGATTAAAAAAAAAGTTCGCTTTGGAGAAAATTCGTTAAATAGAGATTCATGTGTCAATATACTTTTCAAGTTGGTTCCAAGAAGAAATGTGACCGCGGTAGCCAAGTGGTCAAGGCATCGGATCATGGCTAACGTGTCATGAGTTCGAGCCCAGTACCACTGAAGACCCGCCGTGTAGGGGATCGATGCACGTTAAATCTGTCGAGAGCTCAAACGTCCTCCCGACCATGGGGTGTGGTAGTTAGGAGAGGGGGGGTGCCAGCTCAGGTGTCGTCCGCGCCACTTGACCATGATTCAAAATTGCGTGGTCCGTCACGAAAAGCCCTCGTGTAGCTGAAGAGTGCGACGCTAATATTCACTCACTCACTCACTCCAAGAAGAAATTCACAAAATAGAGTAGTTCGTGAAATAGAGGTTTGTAAAATGGAGGTCTGACTGTAATATCTGTTATAGATACAGCTTACAATTATATTTTTGTCTCAGAGAAACGCGATGAAACAATTTGGAGATTGTTGCTCTAAGGATCCTCACGGGGTTTCCTTCTGAATATTGTTGTAACAAGTTTACATTGATTCTCTCTTTTTTGAAACTGCATTTTTACTTCAAGTATACTTTCGAAGAAATTCTAAAAAACACTTTTTTTTTAGAAATTGAAAGAGCGAACAGAAAGATTACACACATTGTGTGTTTATTTTTTTCGACATCAAAAAAATAGAACCGCTCATCGATTGAGATTTCTGTATTGTCGTTTCAAAGATGGAACAAAGTAAAAAAAAGAACATCTTTCAAACGATTTAGGTTTGAAGACGTTTGAAGACATATTTTTCCTTTTCTTTTCTTTCTTTCTTTAAAAAAAAAGAAAAAGAGCAAACTACAGGATCGAGTTTCTTCTTTCCTTATATCAAACCGATTTTGTAACATTTGTTTTCCAACAGTAAAACATCGCAATCGCCTTGTAAAAGCGACGACGATTTTCAGTTCGCTGGATATTTTTTAATATGAAAGAAAACAGCACTTTTTTCCTTGGTTTTGCTTTTTATGAGTGATGTTATTGCCGAGAAAACACGATACTATCGTCCTACTTTTTCTGTAAATCGATTGCTGTCTTGTTCGGAAGTCTATGTTTCTTAACGTGTCTTTCATCTGGGTTTTTTTCCCTTTCAGAATCTCATATTTTACTGTCGTAGAGGCAATAATAATAATAAATAGGAAGTAAATATAGATGCAGTGCATCTGCAATCGAATCTTTTTCGGGTTTTTTTTTTAAACTCGATGGTGTGTGCATCCGCTTTTGCAATCTCCCGTTACGAATGTACATCCACTATCATTCTAAGATGGAAAACTTCGGACTATTATAAATCTCTATGTTAATGTACATAAGTTATTTATTTAAAGTGTATTAAAAAAGATAACAAAACGAAAGTTTTTTTTTTTTTTCATAATCAATCACTTATCTTCTTAGTGATTCCCTTGTACGAATCATTTAAAACATAAACAGGCTCAGTCAATAATAAAATAATCAGTAAATTTGAGATTATTTTTTAAAAATATTTGATCATGAATTTTCATAATTTTTTTAACAATTAGATTAAACCAGTAGCTCACACAAAAATTTTCAAGTGGGGGGGGGGGGGTCATGGTCGAAAGTCCCCCAACTCGTATCATACCTCAAGACAACACCAATTGATTCTTCTGATTTTGTCGATTTTGTTAACAAAAAACAGTAAAAAATAAATTATTGAATTAATAAATAGCATTAATTAATAAAATAAATTGCTAATTACAAGTACTTAATTAAATTTTACGTTACATATACAAGGGGTGATCAAATGAAAAGGTACGAAACGACACGGTGGGTACAAATATAGACTTTATTCAAAATATACACCATAGGCCTGAGCACAACGATCCCACTGATGAACAAGCCGCAGGATTCCTTGTTCCCAGAATTCCTGTGGCTGTGACGAGACCCAGTCCTTCACAGTGTCCTTGAGTACGTCGTCCGAGTTGAAGCGCTTTCCTTTCAGGTGTTTCTTCAGTGGACCAAACACATGGAAATCGCAGGGTGACATGTCCGGACTGTAGGACGGATGGTCCAACGTCTCCCATTGGAACTTGTCCAGTTCCATTTGTGTGACTCTGGAGACGTGTGGACGCGCGTTATCATGGAGCAGAACCACACCCTCCGTGAGCAGCCCCGGTCTTTTGTTCTTGATGGACCTGCGTAGGCGTCGGGAGTGTCTCACAGTACACATCGGAGTTAATGCTTTTTCTGTGCTCGAGTAATTCTGTGCTCGCATCATTTGGACGCCGCTTTTTATAAGAGCCTTTGCTCTCTCCTGCGCATGATCCGATCCCAGTCAGAGTCTCCAATGGCATCCCGAGATGTCTCGCTACATTCTCCCTTGGCGGAATATGCAAATATTTAGCTGTTTGATTTTTATGTCGTTTCGTACCTTTTCATTTGATCACCCCTTGTATATATATATATATATATGTATATATAGGATTATATAATCAATCAAAAAAACTCAAGAGCTTTGGGGGGTGTCCGGACCCCCAGGACACCCCCCTTGTGCCGCTACTGGATTAAACCCTTTCTTTCAAATTAAATTTTTGGCGTGGTGTGAAAGTACGCAAAGTGGTGTATCAGCTCAAGTGTCGATTTTGTCACTTGATCATGGTTTGAAATAATGAGGTATGTCTTGTGGCCGTGGTAGCCCAATGTTCAAGGTCATGAACTTGTGGCCAGCGTGTCATGAGTTCGAGCCTTGTGCCGCTGAAGACCCTCTGTGTAGGGGAGCGATGCACGTAAAAGCTGTCGAGAGCTCAAACGTCCTTCCATTAGTGTTGAATGGTAGTTAAAAGAGGGGGAGGTGCTAGCTCGTGTATCGTTCTCGTCACTTGACCAAAATTCAAAATTACTAGATCCGTTGCCAAAAATTCTCGGGTTGCCTCATATTGTTACATTAATAAACACTCTTGCGACATAAATATGCAATGAAACCAGAAATTTTTAAAAACGAAATAGTTTCCGGAAATTAATATGCATTTTATATATTCAAGTTTTGTTAAGAAAAATTATCTCACTTGTGTGTATGACAGAATATATCTTACAAAATTTTTATTTATTTTGGAAATGATTTCATTTTTTACCAACCTGTCTTTTATTTTAATGTTATTTTTAAATAAGAATCATATACTTCATGACAAAAGGACCTTCTTCTGAAAGTAGCTTATTTAGAAAGTTGGTTTAAGGTGAACATGATTTTAACTCAATTAATTTTTACTCTTGCTAAGTATTACCTAAACGTATAATTTTACATTTTCCATAGTTTTTACAGTTATATATATAGAGAGAAAAAGAGGTAAATTTTTAATTTAAAAAGATAACCAACAAGAACTTTGTGTTACATAAAATTCACATCTGTTGAATTATATATTGAAATAAATCTGTAATAATCCTGAACATCAGAAATTACCATTCAATTTGAAACCTTTATATTTATTAGAAATTAGTGTGTCTCAAATCTCGCCAAACTTAAACTTCGCGATAAACTAAAAATGCAACACTATCCAATTTCACTTTGATGGCCCCTGAAGAATCATGTTATTCGATAGAACTGGTGTTAAATCTAAATAGTAGCCATTGACGCCAAGTTCGAGATCATTCGCCAATCCCAAAACCTCGCCACTAATCTGTAAAATCATAGGGGATCTCACATGTCGCCCGCATTGTGAACCACATAAAACATCCCCATCCAGAGGAGAAAAAAAAGGAAGCCGATATAAAAACTTTATTTTAACATGAGGGCACAGGCACTCCAGGGCCCAGCGGGGGATCTCCCCTTGGGTCTGCTTTGTCGGGGAATGCGCAGCGATACAAGCCTAATAGTTCATAAGCCCCTTAACCTGCAGATAGCTCCACAGTCCTCTTTAAAACATATTCCTTTTCTTCTCTTGAGGCTATTCTTCTTCACCAGTTATCTGTAAAGTGAAGGGCCGAGTCATGGTTGGATGAAATCATGGGTGCCCGGATGAATCTCATTGGTGGATCAGGCCAATTAACGACGTGAGTTTGTGTAACATTCAAGGAGAGGACAAAGACGTAGCTTTGGGGAATTTCTCTTGAAAATGCTCTGTGGGATTTTATTACAATGGTTAAGTTTTTGCAATCGACTGAAGATGATTATTATTAGACTTTAATATTTAAAAAAAGCCTAAACTATGCACTTCTAGAATTGTATGCGGTTATTGGTGGAAAAGTAGTGCCTTTACTCAATCTCTAGATTATAGAAGTCCCATCATTCTACATTCCATTTCTAATATTTAAATGTTGTTATTTCTTAAGCCTTGGTGGGAGTGATTGAGAGAGAGATAGAGAGTTATATTTACGTCAACTGCATGGAGGCTGTTGGTGACAGACCTCGTAATTTTGAACCAAGGTAAAGTGACGAAGACAACATCTTGTGAGAGCTGTATGTTTCACCATATAATTTAGAACGCCTAAAAGGATTATAATAGAATCCCGAAGGTTAATAGTAGTTATATACTAAATTTTTAAATATTCTTGGATACTCATTTAGTAGAATTTGCAGTGCTGGTTTAAGCTCATTTCGGGCCCTGGGCGCAGAAAATCTACGGGCCACTTGGCACTGGCGAATCGAAATTTATAACCAGAATATATGCTTAACCCCAGCTTATCTGGGTCCCGGGGACCCTGGGTGGTCGCCCCAAGTGCCCAATGGATAAACCGGCCCTGAAAATATGGACTAATGAAAAATATTGAAATAAACACTTAGCATTTATGAAAAAGTGACATTTTGTTACATTAAAATGTATAGTTCGAATTACTGTACTGAACGAGTGCCATCCTTAGTGGGGGGAAGGGGTGGTAACTTAGTGGTAAAGGTATCGGATCATTGCTCGCGTGTCATAACTTAGAGCCCAACACCACTAAAGACCCGCCGTGTAGGAGAGCGGTGCATGTTAAATCTGTCGAGAGCTCAAACATCCTCCCGTTGGTGTGTTGTTATAGTCAGGAGAAGGGGTGCCAGCTCAGGTGTCGTCCTCGTCACTTAACTAGGATTCAAAAGGACGAGGTGCGTTGCCAAAAGCCCTCGTTTAGCTGAACAGTGCGACGTTAATATTCACTCACTCATGCCATCCTTAGGGCAGGAGAGAGTCACCTACAAATACAAATGAATTGTATAACAGTGTAGGGGTGGTTGTATAATGACTTATACTAATGAATATTAAGCGTTACAATTTATGCTCATGTCTTAAATTTAAAAGATTATATTTCATTAGAATTTTTTTTAACTAAATGTGAAACATAAACCAATCTCTTAAAAGCAATACGGACATGTTTGACAGGAGAGCGAATTCTTTAATATTTTAAAACTTTATTTTATAGTTCCTCTAAATCTAACAATGAAGTTGATTTTCAAAAATGAAATTCTGCAATTCTTAGAGCAAAACTAATTGTTACCCAAATATTTATATTCTTTAAGACGATATTTTTATACGAGCTAGAAAAATGTGTGTATTAATTGTTACACAGATGTTTCAAATTCCATTGTTATTTTCCTTATGTATTATATGTGGTTGGACATCTTATAGATATATTATAAGATTTCAATCGATAACTTCATTCAAATATAAAAATAAATTGTAATATTTATGTTTAATTGCGAATAAATGGAATATAACCATATAAACCTCGTTAATAAGGAAAGCTACCATTCAAAAATCAGTTTTGTTCTCATAATATTGAAGAAGCTTAAAAGTGGAAACAGTAAGCCCCCTTAAAATTCAGAAATATTTTATAACAGGGGCATATCCACCACCGTATCAATGATACGAGACTCCCAAGCTATAGGGGCCCCAAAATGTGTAATATTTTGATACTCTCGTATTAGATTTATTAATACGTTCATTTGTATTTATTTCCAAAAAAGGGCCCCGGAGGAATTTTGATACAGGACCCATTAAGAACTAGCTATGCTAGTTTTATCAGAATACAAATTCTCTTTTAAATGCAAGAAATTATTTTAGTTTAGTGTAGAGAAAAAATGTATCGGGAATGTATTTTGTACAAGTTAAATTTGATTCAAACAGCACTGAGTAATTACAGAAAAGTATTCTCGACAATCAAACAGTAGCGCACACAAAAAATTTTCAAGGGGGGTGTCCATGGTCAAAAGTGCTCCAACTCGTATCATAGCTCAAGACAACACCAATTGATTTCGTCGATTTTGTTAACAAAAAATAGTAAAAAATAAATTATTGAATTAATAAGTAGCATTAATAAGTAGCATAAAATAAATTGTTAATTACAAGTACTTAATTAAATTTTACATTATATATAGGATTATCATCAATAAAAAAGACCACTTAAGGGCTTTGGGGGATCCCTAGGACACCCCTTTTGTGTGCGCCACTGCAATCAAAACACAATATCAATGTCAGAAATTTTACAATTTGGTAAAAACTATCCTCCCCATTTTTTTTAATTTTATTCTCTGACAGTAGACGAAAAACTTTTGATTTTGTTTCCACTTAATCCTTAGTTGCGCTTTGGCCTCTTCCCAAAAATTTGTCCGGCAATCAATGACGCTCGTTCAGCACAGGTGGGGCAGCACGATATCAGATTCCTGGGGGCAGATTCATGCCTTGAGGATAACCCTGAATCAGGGCGCCCCAATGTCTTTTATGCCGGGACATCTTGCAAAATATGCTCGTATGACAGCAGGGGGGAGGTGAAATCCATAAATCCAGCAGCTACATTTCCTACCAATGGTGGGACGAAAGAAAGCGGAAGAAAAGCAGCGTAATTCAAACTACTGCTCAGCCGAAGCGTACACACGCGGTGCACTTCACAAGGCGGGGTACTGTACCCCCTGAAAAGGTGCTCAGTCAAGGGTAGGATATTTGACACCGAGTCGGGGAAAAACAAGCGAAAACATACGCATTGGACACAGAGGGTTGAAGGGACAAAGCAGTCAAAACCCCTGTTGTGTTAACTCGCCGGGTATCTGTTCAACTTGTGGGTAAACAATTCGCGGTGCGACCACAAAGCTTTCTCGTACGTCTCAATAGACCGAAGGGGGGATTATGAAAAGAGATTTGTAAAGGGGGGGATGTGAAACCACTGATTTCTTCTTGCGTGAAAAGCGATTGTGTAAGGCTCTGTGACAAATTCGGGGTTTGCTGTGTTGGTGACTTTTTCCAGCGCCAAGTGATTGGCGTGCATAATACAGTGGAACACACGGTAGGCTTTTTCCCAGTGTCGGTGCTGGGATTGAAATGTTATTGTGGACACCCTCTCCGGATTGTTGTGATTCGTGTTGTGTTCCCCCATTATGTGAAATTAGTGACGTTACACTGAAGATTTCTCTTTGGGGTGGAGGGTCTAAGGTTGGAACACGTAGATTCGAACTATCGAATAACTTAGGTTACGTAGCCTTACTTTCAAGCAGTTTTAGCACACAAATACAACCAGATTTTACCGGAACAGGAGAACCTTATTAAAACTGTAGTTAATTGTTTATAGGAGGGGGGGGGGAGGATTACCAACGGATATTTCCCAAATGAGAAGCATTTGCTTTTTGAAAGAAAGTTGTTTTGTTGCTGAAAGAAAGGTTAAATACTCAAACTGCAGTTATGAAATTAATGTAGTGAGTCTGTTTCGTTCAAGTGAGTTATTCATAGTTATAAGTGCGTTGAGGTGATTGAATCTATAAATACTTGCTTTGATATATTTAGAACTGATGGAAAATAATACGAAAAAATTTTCTGTATCAGATAATTTTTTTTTTCAAACAAGACTGGAAACTGACTTATGTTCATTGCTTTAAAGTAATTAAATTGTGGAAAGCAATCACTACTATTTGAACTTCTGAAAAAATTTTCTATTTAACTCAGGGATGTCTTAAAACTTTTTTGATGTCTTGGACCGAGAGAAATTTTGAGATTTTCTAAGCCCTGGACACCTATGCGAAATTAGGCCCTACTTTTGACTTTTAAAAATAGACACTACTCGTACAAACGGTCATTTGAAACATATAAATGTGCACGATTCACAAGCTCACCAACCGGCTCAACCGATGGCCGCATTTCGACTAAATGAGTTGAATAATTGCTTATGGTATTAGGCCTAGGCCTGAACATGGACAACGATCATCATATAATAATACAGTTTTGGCACTTTTGCCAGCTGACATGCATTTTGAAAGTTGAAATTTTCTGTTTTTTGGAGAATATGGACGGGAATAATTTTTGATTATTGAAATTATGATTGATCAAGAACGAAACGAGCCCCCCACCGAGGGAGAGGCGCTGGGTCGGGGTCCAGTTGACCCCTGCCTTAAGACGACCCTTTGATTTAACTTTTTTTACATCTGAAATCGCGTCTTATCATTTTTCTTGCCATATAAAATCCATTTAAAATTTCTATAGCTCTATTCGAGTAGGACACAGTATATATATATATATATACACACACAATTAGCAGACTTTTTTTCCGTGGTCGGCAATATATGAACAGAGATTTTCCATCTATTTTTTTGATGAGATTCCCAATCGCAAACAGTCAAGCTGAATAAAATTATTATCTTCTCGTAAAATTAAGCAATCAGACTCAAAATCTGAATATTTTTCGAGATAAAAAAAACAAAAAACACATTTGATTATATACAAGCAGTAGCGTACACAAGGGAGGGGGTTGTCCTCGGGTCCAGACACCCCATAGCCCCTGATTTTTTTCGACTGATGATAACACTATGTATATAGTACGTAAAATTTAATTTAGTATTTTTTATTACTAATTTGTTTTATTAATTAATGCTAGTTATTAATTGAATAATTTACTTTTACTGTTTTTGCTCCCAAAATCTACAAAATCAAAAGAATATGTTTGGTATTCTTGACGTATATACGAGAATTGTAGACTTTCGAACCTGGACCCCCCCCCCTTCCCTTGAAAGTGTTTTGTGTGCACCACTGTATATAAGTATTACATTCCAACTTCACTGTCCACTGCAGCGTATTTTATAATGTTACTCATTTGTGTATGATTCGATTTATTTTGGATAAAATGTGCTCCATATTTCATCCCCTACACTGTTAAGCATAGTAGGTTTTGAACTTTTACATGTCCAAGTAAACAAACTATACATTCCTAGAATGTTTTTAAATTTTAATGATTCTGTTTTATAAAAACAGATGCATGAGTTATGACATCAGATTTACATGAAAATTGAAAAAAAGATTTCTGCGTGAAAATGTATTTCCTATTTCGATTAATCGCTTTGACATTAGTCAAAGATAGTCTCGGGTGTGCAGTAGTTTAAAATAAAATTATGTCTTAAAGGCCTATGCGGGAAAGTTAAGAGAATGAATGATCATCGGATGTTAGAGTTTCCTTTTTTTAAACCCCTTCAATACCTTGTAGCCACTAGTTAATACATGCTATGTACAGGGCAAAATCCCACTGTAACCTCACGTGGATGCATGGCTTATGTAGGTGTACAACCAGAGTGTAGCCAGCAGATGAAACATAAAAATGAAGGTTTTTTTATTGGTATTGTATAAAATTAGAATGTGTTAAATTACAAAATGTCTCGGTTACAAAAATTTGAAAAATTAGGAAAATTCAAATTACAGATATTTGCAAAATTTCTCGAAATGATCCTTGAAACAAAAAGCTTTTCCACATGCGACACATAAGTGTATTGTCATTTTTGTTCCAATTCTTCATCACAAATCGATAAATTCGTATCAGAGTCACTGTCGTGTTCATCAGTTTCCCGCAAATATTCTCATTCAGTATCATTTTCGTTGAAATCCTATAAAGATGCCATTTTGGCAAGAAAAAGTAAAAATTAACAACAAAAATAGTTATTCAAACTTTAGAAAGCGAAACGAAACACGAGCGAACGTGTGCCTTAATCAACATCGAAAGGAAAAACGAAATGTGTGTGTCTTAACTTCAAGGTTAGTATCCTTAGAAATCTGGGATTTCTGAAGAAACTGTTAAGCGCAGTCTGGTACGCAAGGGGTTAATAAATATTCTAAATTAATCTAAGTCCATTGCATCAGTTAACTTCGGCTCTGCTTTTTAGGGAATTGTCGTGTCGGTAATTCAAGGCTGTCGTTCATTCTGACGACATCCTCGTGCTATTAAAAACTCGGCTTGTGGAAAGACTTATCTCGTTAAATCTATGGCGCAACAGGGTCAGGTTGGCTCTTGGTCCAGAACACCTCAAATACAAGCACGTTAAATCTGCAAGCTCACAGTCCTCCAGTTGACGAGGCGTGGTAGTTTGGAGAGTGAGATGACAGCTCAGATTTCCTTCTTGTCAAATAACCGTGGTTCAGAATTATATCCCCAATACTCGTCATGTTGCTTCCTATTACCACCAGGGGTGGCCAACCCGTGGCCCGCCTTGAAGAATTTTGCGGCCTGCAAAATTTATTACAACTTTACAAAATACGATTACTTTGTGCAATATTTTTATATTTAATGTAGTGTTTTGTAACAAATATATCCCCAAACTGTTTCTTTTTATTCCTGCTTTTGCTTTTATACATACTTATCAACAGTAGCGCACACAAAAAATTTTCAAGGGGGAGTCCATGGTCGAAAGTCCCCCAACTCGTATCATATCTCAAGACAACACTAATTGATTCTTCCGATTTTGTCGATTTTCTTAACAAAAAACGGTAAACAGTAAATTATTGAATTAATAATTATCATTAATTAATAAAATAAACTGTTAATTACAAGTACATTATTAAATTTTATGTTATATATACATAGGATCATCATCATCAATCGAAAAAACTCGAGGGCTTTGGGGGGAAGGGTCCTGAACCCTAGGACACCCCCCTTGTGTGCGCCACTGCTTATCAATCTTGCATTGCAGCGATTCCCCGCAGCATCATGCTCGATTCCTGTGACTTTATCGCGCAGCTTATTGCTAGAGCTAAGCATATTTGATCATTGCATTATTGCTATTGAGTTATCAATGTTGTATAAAAAAATGAAAACAATAATAATAATTTTCATTCCGTTTTAAATTTTCACTCCAAAAATGTTTATAATAGGTCCAAATCTAATATAAAGATAGATAGTTTTATATGCGCACCGCAAGATTATAATATTTTTTTTTTTCAATGTGGCCTGCAAGGTCAGTTGAGTTGGCCACCCCTGGTGTAGACAATGATCAATCTTTTCTTGAGGAACGTCCTTATAAATAGCTGCAAAATAACAAATAGAAATTGTGAATAAATACCTAGATTGAAAAACCAAGAAGTAGTTCTATATAAACGCATATTTCATGTTTTTCAGTCACGCACAACTAATTTATTTACACTGAATTATTTTTAGTTTGTTTCAAGTTTTGATGGATGAAATTAATTATAGAGAAAAGTAGGTTAAAAAAAAGTCTCAAAAAAAGGCTGTCAACATTCATGGTCAAAATTATTTTTTTAAAGAAAAAGCAAACTTCATAAGAAATAAAGTACTATAAATTTTCACCATAAAATTTTTAAGACAAATAGTTAAAATATGTTACATATACATGGAGGGCAATTTAAATTCTTAAAATCATTTTCATTACTGAAAATGGTTCAAAAATATTTTTTTTTTAATTTTTCGTTCAATGGGATTTTAAAGTTTATGGATTTTTCAAAGCTTTTTTTTCATGTTTTTTTTTAATATTTATTAGAAAAATTTATTACACACATTATTCAATATTTAAAAGCACACATTATTCACATTTCACACACACATTATTCAATATTTAAAAGCATAATCTGATATTTCAGCTTCTATTGTTGGATTATCTGGTTAATGAATGAACATAGTGCATTTTCTATTTTTGTGCTTTTTTTAAGGAAGGCTATTTAATTTTTTTACAATTCTTGCTTGCTTCCCCCCCCCCTCTTTGTTTCAAATTTTGTATAAAATTCAACATTTCCTGACGTTATACAATTTCAAATAGTTGTAGTGAATGCAAATGAAATGAGTTTTTTTCAATGCCTTACGATACAAATTCATTTCTAGACGGGATTTTTTAAAACCTCATTCTCTCGTAAAAAATAAAATAACAAACTTAACAAAAATGGAACTTAAGTAAATATATAAATTTAACTGAAGTCTCTTATATATCCCGTGCATTGTATGACTTTTTAACCAAAAATTTATTTTATGAAAAAGTTTCTTAAGAATTTGTGGTGTTATTTTTTTTTATAGAAAATCTTTTCTTTTTCACCCATTTAATTTTATAAGCAAAAATTTTATTTTTCAAGTCCAAGTCTTTGGATTGAATAATTCTTTGAATTGATTTAAATAAAATATCGTTTATATTCATTTTTTACACTCAGTTTTGTTCATATTTACATTAAATTTGATGTAGTATTAGAATTCACTGAAAAGTATTTAAAATGTGTGTGATTTTTTTTACTGTATTAAAAGTTATTCTTCCACAAATAAATAATCTATTTTGGAATAAATGGTCAAATATTTGTTATTTGCTCTGTTACTTCAATTCAAATTGATTCCGCAATAAAAAAAGGGTTTTTTTTATTTAGTATTACAAGGTTGGATTCAAACCAGAATTTTAAAAAATGAGTTTACGTTAATAATATATTTCGACTCCCCCCCTTCAAATATATGAAAAACAAAATATTTTAATACACTATTCATTTTGTTCTCCTAAATATTAAATACGTTACATAAATTTTTTCTGTATTTGTTTTCAAAACGTTATATGTTCTTTTAATACGAAAGGAACATACAACGTTGTGTATACACTTTATACGGTGCATACAAATTACAGTTTGTAGAACGGTTTAATGGAATTAAAAAATAATGAACATTACATAAATAACATAACTACACAAATTTGTACTGACATTTAGAACATTTTTATAATTCTGAGAATTCGCACAAATTTTAGTCTCTATTATTTAAAAACCCAAATACTTTTTTATTATATTCCAACAAATTCGTTACTTGTTGAGAAAACTTCCCCATCGACGCCAATTTCAAAGCTACGTGTCGCCAAATAGCAACGGCTCTTAAAAAAACCATCTCGACAAAAAATAACATCTCTATACAAAAGCAATGTGTGCATGTAATGTTTTGTGTAGGTTATGTGGTTTAGGGATAAGTTTCCGCTTGAATAGAAGGGCCCCTTCTCTGTACAAAAAAACGGGTCTAGGGGCCCCTATCACTTTTTTCGGTGGAGGCCAATTTCGAGTCCTTTTATTGTGGTCGCCATTGTGTCGTGTCTTTCAGAAGTTTGAAAGAGTTTACATTAACCTGAATTCTAACGATATAAGTTGCTTTTTAAAAATTCCTATTAACAGCGTACCGTGAGACGAATAAATATGGAAAACGACGAGGGGAGAAAAAACAGTTCTGCATTCTAAGAAATGTCGTTTTGAAACAAGCGCATGAATTCAATTCGCTTATTTTTAGTAATGAATAGGAAATTAATGCAGAATTGAGAAATTAATAACTTTTTTTATTTACTTAACATTTTGTTCTGATCATTTAGAATCAACTCTGGTGTCTTTCTCGCCTCTTGACTTTGTTCAAGGATTCGAAATCTGCCAATAGTTTTCATGGTACCTTTAAAAATGATGGTAATAAACAATTATTCATTTAGAAAATTAGGCATTATTAGAGAAATTTTAGCAGGCTAAGAAAAATGCCTCTTAATTCAAATTCTTATTTAATTGTTAGAATTTGGGGGAAACTAGTACAAGAATTTCGAGACACATATATAAATGTTTCTCTATATATAAAACATATAGAAAAAGACAAATTTATATGCATAAATTTTTATTAACTTCCTTTCATAACACAAGTAAAACAATTACACTTTCTGCTTTACTTTATAAATCATATTCTCCATTTTAACTTGTCTGACTCAATGTTAAATCAGTGCCAGAGTTATTATTTAAAATTAAGGCTCTTGCATTTTGATTTCAATATATCTACGCATTTATAAATATCTTTAGGAAAAGAATGAACTATGGAAACCTATTATTTAATTATGTAAATTGTCTTTTTGCTTGGAATTTAAAGAACTCCCCACATATTTTGTTTTTCTCTTTGATAACTTCTTTAATTGATCTTTTAGATAATCTGATAGATACAGATTTTTTAGTATCCTTATACTTAATAACTTAATTTTATTAGGAGGAAGGTGGCTGGTTATAAACTTATGATTAGTAATAAAAATATAATTATGAAACATAAATTATGTAAAGTGAGATATAGAGCATTTTTCACTTCTAAGATAGCATAATAGGCCATATAAACATAGTACACCCCCAGATTCCTTAGTAGAATTCAGATACAATATAATACAATCATCTAAAAAAATATAGTTTTACCACAGAGAGTCTGTTAAAGACATTTAACAACAGATAACAGAACTACAAAAGTTTTATACTAGTTTACGTTGATAAAGTACCATGAAACTATGTGCAATCATTTTTAAATATTGTTATAGTTTATTGGTTGACAAAAATTTATAGAGAGAGATAGAGAAATTATATATATAATAAGAATCTACTAAGATCTTACTAAGAATTAAGAAGTGATATAATAATTATCCACATATTTTATTAAAGTACTCTACACAGAAATACATATGCAGAAACGTATATATTTATTAATATACGGAAATAGAATAAATTACATTCAATACAACAGAAACTTAATTTCACAAGAATCAGAAAAAATGAAAAATTATATTTATCTCATTCAAACTGTTTAGAACAAAAAAAATTATTAATTGTGATACTTATATAGAAAATTTCTAACTTTTATCGATTAATTCATTCTTTCTTGTTGATTAAAGTGCTATTATCAATACATTCGATTTAAATGTTTAAGGTTATCTGAAGATCCTCTTCATTTTAAAATTTTTATCAAATCAGAGAAACATCCTAGGGTTCCGTGAAACAAAGCTTGAAGACCACTGACTTAGAACAATTGTTTTATTAATATTGCACTCTTTTGGGAGCAATTCCAGAGCTATTGAAGTCATATCTTATAATTCTGAACAATGTTTAAGGGAAGAAGTCGACATCTGAGCTGGTGACCAAACTTCTACACCACGCTAATGGGAATACTTTGAGCCTCAACTGATTTAACAGACATCACTCCCTTAACAGAATGGCTGTTTAGAGGTGTCAGGATACGAGCTCGTATCCCTACTGCGAATAACTTACCCGACGAGCTTGCAACTACCATATTTACTCGAATCTAAGCCGCACCCTCAATTCTCTATACGTTCTTGAGGAAAAAAATTTTAAAAATTGTGTAAAAGGTTCATCGATATCCGATACTTAAGAAGTTGAAAAAAATTAATTAAAAGTAAATAATTAATTTATTTTACCAGCATTTCAAAACTTTCACATACATAAAGTAGCGCACACAAATTTTTTTCAAAGAGGTGGATCCATGGTCGAAAGTTCCCCAACTCGTATCATACCTCAAGACAACACCAACTGATTCTTCTGATTTTGTCGATTTTATTAACAAAAAGCAGTAAAAAATAAATTATTGAATTAATAACTAGCATTAATCAATAAAATA
The DNA here is from genome assembly GCA_019973975.1 of Trichonephila clavata. Lineage (NCBI taxonomy): Eukaryota > Metazoa > Arthropoda > Arachnida > Araneae > Nephilidae > Trichonephila > Trichonephila clavata. Next base: position 150,002 of record BMAO01019545.1, read on the forward strand.
AATTGTTAATTACTAGTGCTTAGTTAAATTTTGCGTTATATATGTATAGGATTATCTTTTCAATCGAAAAAAACTCAAGGGCTTTGGGGGGGGGGGTCCGGACCCTCTAGAACACCACCCTTGTGTGCGCCACTGCATACATACATGAATATATAATTACTCTAAATGTCAGTATCATGTTTCGAAAAGAATTCGTCACTCCCAGCGTCATAGTTGACTTCCGAATTGGTACAAGCGTCGCCATTTTCCCACACGATGTTGTTTTCCGTGCCATCTAATGCATGTTATACAGAATTATTTTTAAAAGAATGTATTATAGAAGAGTGTAAAAGACTTATTACAGACTGTTGAACATTTACAACCAAAATCTATATCATTTTCAAAAAAATTTCCTAAATACGAGCAGACAACGATGCTTAGGATAGACTGAATACTGGAGATTAAACTGTAGAATGGGATAAGTCATCAACGCAAGAGGCCAGAACGGACGGTTGCATTTTTACTTTTGAAGAGGATGTAAACTCAATTTTCTCCTCCCAACAAATGTCCTGCCTTCGATTCTAAGCCGCACCCGATTTTCAGTAGCATTAACACTGAAAAAATAGTGCGGCTTAGATTCGAGTAAATACGGTACAAACCATTAGGATATAGCGTCCGAAATGAGTAACGTACAGTGGAATAAATGGTTCCACAGTTGCTCGATTCAATCTTTAAAAGGAGGTGGTACCTCAAATTTACATACGCATGCAAAATCAAACATTTCCATCGTGCTGCTCTTAGGCGCATACCTGGATCAGAGGCAGCTGCGTCAACAACTCGTCCGGGATGAAGATGTTATCTGGGTGCATTGTAGTCGCGCGCACAATGCCGCCTCCCCGAAAGGAAAATGTTTTTACAAGAGGCTGCGGGAGAGTCAACATGGGCTCCCTCACAAAGAAGTGACAATGATATCCGATCGGGATTACGGGTCGCTTCCATTAAACAGACCTTTTTTACAATGATTCATGCCGTCTTGCTCAAGATCTGGGGATCGAGAAACGGGGGGTCTGTTTAGTTTATCCACTGTTTATCATCTCTTTCTTTATGAGAGAAAAGGGGAGGATGTTTGTTGAATGTCTTGCAAGTGTGAATTCGAATGCATGGCATTTTTGCGTACTTTTATGTTTAGTGAAATAACTCATTGGTTCTTGATCAAAACTATATTAACTTATTGCAACAAGAATAACACTACACATCCGTCTTCGACGAAGTTTTAAAATTTGAATTAAACTATCGGAATAAAAGAAAAGCATTATTTTTACCACTGACTTATGTGTAAAGAACCACATCCCATGAGAAAAAAGGATGAAAAGTTGCTACATATGTTCAATTAGTTCCAAAGCATAGGTAGCCAAACTTGATGACACGCTACATTTACTCGTTTTGGTTGCATCGCTCCTACCACTCCCATCACGAAAAAGAAATCTTTTATAAGTCAAGATTTTTTTTCATCAATTTTTATCTTTTGTATTTGTAAGTTTATTCAATTCAAAGTTTTTTCTCGTTTTACTTAGTTATTTTTTTAATTTTAAATATTTTTAAAAGGGCAATTTGAAAGCGTTTTACTGTCATCCAAAATGCCCTGAATGGAGATGAGGGTTCGGAAGAAGTAAGTGCTCCCACCTCATCAAACTACAAACTAGTATTTATTATAGCCTCTAATTTCATTTGAACACGAGGCTATTGGCACTACCTTCTGTCGAAACTTCCACACCACGCCAACGAGAGGACGTTACTACCTCTAAAATGAACACTTACAGCTACCACATTCTAAAAAACTACACTAACTACTCTCCTTACCTTCCCATTCATATTAACTACATCATATAAATTAGCCTTAGTTAATTAGTAATATTGGATATTTGCAAAAAAGATCATGTATAGATTGGTTTTGATAAAATAATTGGATTTTTCATTAACTTATATCATTCAATTTTTCGCATTCGATTTTTTTTCGAATTCAAATTTACTGGGATAGTAACATAAACAGACTTTTCTTGGGGGGGTTATACATTATATTTACATTCTAAAAAACACGTAGACGAAAGCGACGAATCGAAATTTGTACGGGAAAAATTAAAATCTGTACATTGAACTGTGGAAATTCAGCTATAGAATTTAAGACATAATACCGCAATAATGGAGTCAATTTCGATTCCACGGAAGTGAGGAAAGAGGAATTATATCTAGAAGTATTTGAACTATTATTAATGAGTAAAGCTTTGTGTTTCATAACAAAAATTAGTGTAAAATAATTTTATACGTATATTCATTAAACCTTTGTAAAGTTGGGAAAGCTCTACGTACTCGTTTATCTCTCTCTCGACACATAAAATTCAAAGTTTTCTACAAATGTTATTTTTCCTAAGCAAATTAATATCAATACCTTATGTATTCCGTAATTTATTGCGACCAGTATTGACTGTAATCTACCTACTGCTCCTCAGTGATATCTCATTTACCCCGGTATAGAATTTCTGCTCCCTAGATAAGCTGTTTTAGCATCTTTGAAGAAATTTATTACCTACTTTCAAAAGAACAGTGAGTGAGCGAATATTAACGTCGCGCTCATTCGGCTATTCGAAGGCTTTTGGCGTCAGACCTCGTAACTTTGAAACATGGTCCAGTGACGAGGACGACACTTGAGCTGGCACCTCCTTCTTCTAACTTCCACACCACACCACGGGAGAACGTTTAAGCTTCGACAGATTTAACGTTCATAGCTTCTTTACACAGCGGGTCTTTAGTGGTACTAGGATCGAACTCATGACAAGCCGGCCACGAGTCCGTTACCTTGATCACTAGGCTACTGCAGCCTTCAAAAGAAGAGAATGAGTAACAGTGAGATTTATATTAATGTTTCAATATAAGGCAACACGAGAGTTATTGGCGACGGACATCGTCATTTTGAACTTCTGTCAAGTGACACATACAACACTTGAACTGGCACCCTCTTTCCGAAATTCCACACCATATCAACGAGGGGATTTTCAGCATGGAAAGAATTAACGTGTATTAGCCCCCTCTATGCGAAGAATCTTCAGGGGCACTAGGACTGAAACCCGTGACACTAGGTACACTACGTGGTTGCATAATCACTAGGCTAACACGGCCACCATAAGAAGAGAAGATCTGAATAAAAATATATCTTGTGTCGAGAATGAAGGCATTACAGCCTGATATAATATAGCTATATTAGCATTGTGTATGGATTTAGATTCGAATTATTTAACTGCCCACAGTTTTTATTCCTAGAAAAAATAATGCCTCAAAACATTTTAGAGAAATTTTTTTGGATAGCACATTCGAGAAAAAAGACACAAAGCATGAGTAAACGAGACATGCAATTGTATATTAACATCTCTTTAGAAGCAACACGAGGGATATTTGCGATTAATCTTGAAATTTTGAAAGACGGTCAAGTTACGATGATGACACTTAAGCTGTCACTTCACTCTTCTAACTTCCACACCACGCGAACACAAGGGTCTTGAATCACCAGACCTTTGCTCCTTAAAATTAAATACAATACAGCAAACACTCATTGCTCAAATCATCTTATTTCACCTCATACATTTTTTCAACAAGTGCACGAATGAGGATATCTTACGTTCCAAAATCGATGTTTATAAAGTGAAATACACTGAACTGATCCAGGGCCGCTTTATCCATTGGGCGTTGGGGGAGAGCGCCCAGGGGCCCGGATAAGCTGGAATTAACCAGATTTTCTGGTAATAAATTTCGATTCGCCAGTGTGAGGGGGCCAGTAGAGGGTATGCGCCCAGGGCCCGAAATGAGCCTAAACCAGCAGTGCTGAACTGAACTGAACTCAGTGGCGCAATAGCTCATGAGGGCCGTGGCTTACTGTGCCTGTCTCAGTTTGCATGAACTTAGGCGCTGGGGTGTATGTGCAAATGTTTCTGTCTAGTGGTCAGTCTGACGTGAAACAACCAGTGTTCAGTTCCCAAGCAAGCTTGGTACTCATTTATCGACACGCAGAAGGGATGAAAGGTTGAGTCGACCTTGCCCAGTCCGGGATTTGAGCCCAGGACCTGTGGCGTAAAAGCACGATACACCAACACTCATCCACTGGGCTTCCGGTTTAATTTTAGTATATCTACTGCAGAAGCGGGTGCAAAGGGAAATATAAAGTAACAAAAAAGTAAGGTTTACAAAATTATTTTCGGTGAAAATGCACAAATGAGTTGAAATGATGAAATCCAAAGTACACAAGTAAGAGTACAATACGCCGTTAAAACACAGGTTCCTTTATGTGTGTGTGGATTGTGCCACAGTGTAAAAACTTCAAAATAAAAATGAAGCTCCATCTGACATCAGTTTTATACCTAAAAAATAGAATTTTCTTTTTATAAGAGCAGTGTAGGTCGGTGTTTATAATCTGGCGTCGTCTTAGGCCGAAGAAGTCTAATTTTTCCGCACATGACACGGCGGAGTAGCAGCGAAGAGGTTAATAATCAATGGACCTCTTCTGTTGTACTCTCGAACCAGGTATCCCACTGATTCGTCGTTAGGAATGCCTCCTGCCCCTGAGTGAGTGACTCTGAAGGCGCTCATCTTCTGCATTAGTATGATGAAGTGCGCATCGGACACATTTATCACGCCGATGGCATCAGCCCTGCCGTCCAGTGGTGATGACTCACTCGCACCGTTGCCACCTGACAGGAGAGAAATGAGACGTGGTTCTTTTGTAAGAACTCGAGCTGATAAACGATAAGGGCTGACGTCTGCTGCCCCAACACAAAGCGGCAGCGCAACAAAATGCAGCCGTTTATTCCCTAATTTACTTCTTTTCGGGACCTTCCTCTTTTTTTATGCTTTGTTTCTGTCACATTCCGACCTATGGCCCGCTCTTTTTTTGCTACCTGAGTTTGGGCTTTGATTTTTACACCTTTTTCGCGAAAAGATATATTGTTGTCGTGGATTACGTATCCGATTCAATGGAGGAATTGAAAAACGCGAAGCATTCATCATCGGAAGGATTTATATTTTATTTTCCTCCATTTTTCAACGGAGACAGCACTTCGATAAATTTGGTACAAGTGCAGATTCTTTCTCTTTTTTTCCATCTAGCGTGCGGTTAAAATTACTTTGAACCCGACATGCGTCTCAATTTTACCGACACGAATATCTTCTTTGAACGCAACATAGAGTGTTTTTCTTTTATTTTAAATGGAAAAAAAATGAACCATTAAATGTATTTAAAATATTCCGCTGGATACATCCAACAAAAACCCGATTTAAAAACTCGATTTATAGTCAGAATTTGTCTACAATATCATTTTTCAAACGGTAGTATGTGCATGTACCTTAGGGAATGAATTTTAAGTGGTTCAAAGGAAGCTTTGAAAGGAAAAAGTGCAAAGGAATCTCTTCTTACGAAATTTTTCACCATGTACATTGTCAGACTAGACATTTTTTCTGTTTATTCCAACGAGAAGTGATTGGTTAATTATTCACGTAGCATCCAGCTGCAGCAACACAGAGGGATAGGCTTCATAATTTTGAGCCACGGTCACGTGATGACATGTGGCCGTGGTAGCCAAGTGGTCTAGGCATCGGATCATGGTTAACGTGTCATGAGTTCGAGCCCAGTACCCGCCGTGTAGGGGAGCGATGCACGTTAAATCTGTCGAGAGCTTAAACGTCCTCCCGTTGGTGTGGTAGTTAGGAGAGGGAGGTGCCAGCTTAGGTGTTGTCCCCATCACTTGACCATGCTTCAAAATGACGCGGACCGTCGCCAAAAGCTCTCGTGTTGCTAAACAGTGTGACGTTAATATTCACTCACTCCCGTGATGACATTGAGTCAACCACCCCTCTCGCTCTCTGAACTTCCACATCATACCAACGAGACAGAGGCGTAACGGAGAACATTTGTCCCCCTTCCCTGAAAAGTGAGGTTTTGGGCCCTCAAGTTGAGTTTTACAAAGGGTAGGTACATGGTGACAGTCATGCTTTGGGCCCCCTCTAACCCTGCCCCCTCCACTGTGCGGGAGTGTACGTTACACCACTGCAACTCGAAGATTTTGTCCCTCTACACGACGGGTTTTTAGTGGCATTATGACTGGAATCCTTGATTCGACAGAAATAACGTCGACCCCAAGTTCGTGACCATAAGCTTTGGCATTGCCTTGTTGAATTTTTTCGGAAATATTAAGTTAAATAATATAGCTGATCTTACAACAAACAAAGATAGCTGTTTCGCGAGTACTATTAACGAAGCATGAGAGTAATAGTTCTTTTAATTAGATTACTAAGACTAAACTAATTTGAGAGAAGAAAAGAAAAATGCCATTTATCATTACTGAAGAATTAATTACCTTTCCGATAAAAGTAACTTAAAGGAGCTTATTGAATGATTATTAATTAACACCGCAATTTGAAATTACACCAGCACCTGATGCGACTGATCTCGTCAGTTTTCGTCGGTCAAATGACGAGGTTGGGACCTGAGGTGGTACTCCCCTTTCCAAACACCCACACCAGTCTTCCAAAGTGGTTAATAGGGATCCTTGTAACTGCTGAAGGAGTTTGGGATAAATTCATATAAATTTGAGGGTGATGGACAACCTTAGGGGTTCGCGAAAGATTTGATATAAAGTAAAATATTTGTGACACATTTCAATTATTCTAAGTCAAAAATGAATCAGTTATGATTTTTAGAGTATAGCAAGATAGACATAAAAACAAGTAATGAGAAGCGTTACACGGTAGCAGTCTGGCCGATCGCTCTAGTGCGGCTGTCTCTTATGAGGTTTAAATCGGAACACAATGTCGCCGCTGCAAGTAGTAACTTGCCTACAATATGACAGGAAAAAAAAAAAAGAATTGAGACATGTGAAATGAATACTATACATTTTCCTTATTTCTTAGCCGAATGCAATATTATTCTTTGTTTTGTTAAGATAAAGTACTTTACGTAGATATTTTTGTATACAGTTGATACCTTGTATAATAAATTGATGAACCAAATTTATATACTTTTGTTAAACTTCCTTTTAAAAATTGTCTTATTATATAATGTTTATCAATACATCATTTCCACTTGCTGGGCATCAAAAGTTAATGCATAATTAATAATTTCTGTAATGCATGGAAACAGAATAATTTCACTGGGGAGAGGGAGTTCATGGCCAAGTTTTTGTTACAAAAAGTTATCCATGGGTACAGTAAGTTTAGAAACCACTGATCTACCCCATGTCAACCTGACTGATTTTATATCTTACATCAACCACCACACCCCACGGTGAGAGTGTAGAGAGTTTAAAAATTATTAATTATTTTACTTAATTAAAAGTTATTTTATTCGTTCTTTTTTATATATTAGCAATTAACCCTTCCCCAAAATAAGGAATATTATTCATCTTTTTTATTTGCCATTCTAGAAAAAATAAGAATTGTAATAAGTTTTGATGAGAAACAATATTTTTTGAAGTAAGAAAAAAAAGCATAAGTTTTAAAAACTGTATTTTTTTTAGTTATCTTTGCATTTTTTAACCTACTCAGTGAAATAATTATTGACAGTGGATTTACCTCATCTGAACCATGGTAACAAGAACAAACTCTGGTCACTCTTGAATTTAGAGCAGCCATTACTTTGAGACCACAATAGCCACCGTAAAATTCAGCGTATAACGCTCACTTTTAAAATAAAAAAATAATATCGAAATTAACGGGTGCGCGTTATACGCCGGGTATAAAATGGATAGCTTTAAAAATAAAATAAAAAATAGATGAATATAGAAAAAATTCGACTTGCTTCTACATAGATGAAAATACTGCCTATTTAAAAGAAATGACATTCTTTAGGAACTTAAAAGATTGTAGTTCTATGGAAGTATGCTAATATTTTCAAGAATTTGTAATAATGCGAGAATTGCACAAGTGCATTTCAGGGTTCTTCGTCAAAAAGGGGGTGCACGAAATACAGCGAATATACTTAAAGATTTTTAAGAAAATGCAGCTTGGAAGTATATACTCCGTATTTTACAGTACTTATATTTCACATGCACCAGTACTCAATTGTAAAGTGGTTCAAGATTTCCCAACGTTCGCAAGTTCGAATCTCGATTGCATCAAAGACTGTTCAGCTGAATTATTGGTGGAAAGTGCTACAGTAAAAGGGGGATTCAAAGTGTTGTAATATTTTTTGTGGATGTTAAAAAAATTAGGTGTCGAAATTATCGTCCCTATCACATGTTGATGCTCAAAATAAATGACATTGTTGCCAATTTGCGTGGGTGAACAGCAACTGACAGCCAATTATTTGAATAATAACAGATTTATTAATAGAAAAGGGCGAACACAGAACTACGCGAAGACAAATCGGCATATACACGCAAAATAATATTTCACTTACAGAAGATCACTTACAATCGTAAAAACAAAGACATAAACAAAAATAACATCCTTCCAGAAGCAGTTCTCTAAAACAGTTCCATTAATAGTAACTCAGATAAAGTCTCTCTCTCTTATCGCAGTCAACATACAGATTCTGATCTCAATTGAGCTCTCTTCTGAACTGCACAACGACCTTTGTTTGAATGGTACTTTTTATAACCTCGTGGAAATTTCTAGAAGGGTCAATCCTAGAACCTTCTAAATGATTCCTTGGTGATATCATATTTTTTTGCCAAAATTTGTCACCAAGGTTTTTCCACAAGAAAAGTATTGTTCCAGGGAAAACAACAGTCGAAGAGTGTTTCAATATCCATTACCAATAAACTCTAGCAGGGAGTTAATTAAAAGCAATGGATTGATTGCTATATATATAAAAACGAAACAACACGATAGCTATTGGCCCTATGCATCGTAATTTTAAACCACGGTCAAATGACAAGGACGACACCTGAGTCGGCAACCCACTTTCAAAACTTCCACACCATGCCAAAATAAGGGCCTTGAATCTCGGTAGATTTAAATCGCACCAGTCCTCTTACAATAATGCAAGCAAAACTAAATTAAATCAGAATTTTCATACATCATTTGCTTACGAATTTGCTTTGCCATTGCTTTACGAATTTGGCTGCATCGGCTCTTTTAATTTCTTTTTTAAAAACTTTACAGTTTTTAAAAAGTTGACTTAATGAATGTAGACGCCGCCCATCCGGTATAGTGGTCAGTGAAGCTGACTGTGGTGCCGCAGGGACTAGGTTCGAATCCCGGAGAAGGCATGGATGTTTGTGTTGTAATCCTTTCTTCTGTCTGTGTTGTTTACCCCCGTGTTATACGTTCGGTGGTGCACGGGGTTTATAAATGTTAAAAAAAAATTTTTTTTAAATGAATGTAGACTTCTGAAAAAAAAGTCACTTGTTTCAAGGGATGGATTCCTTCTCTTTTATATTTCAAAGAATCTTTTGGATGACAAATTACGGGATTTTTCTGCGATTTTAGTTAGAGCAGATTCTTACACTTTTCGAATGTGTGACAGTACGAAAAATGGGCTTCGAGGACCTCCGGAGGTTAATCTTCAGTACGTAACTCAATCGAGTCCATAAGATCCCGATTAGGGAGGACGAGCCGGAAATACCTTTTACCCTATAACTTAGCTCTGTTAAATCCCTTAGTTTTTCTCTCGTGCGCTTGTTCGAACCTGGCGGGAGGGAAGTGGGAGACATCTCTTCAGATGACACTGTTCGAAAAACGTTATGTTAACTGTTCCGATCCAGTGAATCTAGATTGAGGCCCTCCGCCGAACCACGAGCGCTGCGATTAAACGAGAATGCAAATCGGAAAATGATCTTGTGCAATTTTTTTCACATTTACAAGTTTTAATAATTCACGCAGTACATTTCATATTTTATTTACTTCCTTCTTGTTTCATTTAATGAATTACAATAAGTACAGAGTTTTATTTTTTTAAAGCCTTTTTTTGTACTGTTATATTAAGAATTATTTATAACACATGATTAAAAATGATAAACATTTTTCCATGTTGTTTGGAAATGTGTCGTGCAAAAGTAAAGTGCAAATTACTTGAAAAGAGTTTTGCTCTTTTTTATATGAATAAGAAAGAATGTTTTTCTTAAAACTTAAGTAATTATTTGAAATAATATATTTTCAGGTATCGCAATGGTTCATTTATATGATATTTTTATCTCAACTTTTACCATTCAAAACATCCAAAATTTGTAATTTTTCTATTATGCACACACATTGAAATAGAGTTATTTCACTTCAGGGTTCATGACAAAGTTTTTGGTATAAGAAAAGATCCATAGGCAAGGTAAGTTTGGAAACTACTGGTCTACGTTCTATTCAAGTTCTTCTTTTGTAATGTATAACAACAGTGATATCGACATGTTTAAACCGGATGAAGGCGTGCACACTCGATACTAATATTAGTGGTCGGGTGGGGCAACGGAGTCACTCCAATCTTTTTTCTTTTATAATTATTTTTATTGTGCTCGATAAAAATCGTAATTTCAGTGAATAATTTAATTAAAAGAAAGTATACTAACATACTTTCGAGGACTTTTCAATTTATATTTCATAATTTGAGAAAGAATCTAATGAAACAGAACTAAAATTATTCAAATGGGCGTTACTTTATCAAGGGACTCACAACAAATCACAGACACTTTTCGCTAACATTACAGGAATGTTATTTGTGCAGGCAAAACTGTCATGTGTTGTTCAAGCTATTGTGGTTTTGCTATCCTTTGATGATCGACAAACAGCATGCAGAACTTTTTTTTACTTGTGTCTTTTTGATAGGGTACAGTGTTTCTTGTGGTACACTTTTCGATGGAATACCTTTTTTGATGGAATTTTTTAGGTAGCATTTGAAAATTTTCCTTTCAAAACTCAAACTTTTTATGTTCATCACTTTTTTGAAATTTACCTTCACTTTCACGATTAATATCCATTATTTCAAAAAGTTTTTCCCTTGCTTGATCCAGTCTCAACTTCATCCGACAGAGATTGCAGATGTCCATTTATTCTGTTGTTTATTTACATTTATAAGCTATAATGAGTCACAAACTACACAGCTATCAAAACCACCAAGTCGATCACAGGGGGAAAATGTAGCCTGTTCATAGAAAGTATTTTGGAACAAAAGGGGTCGCTCGGGGAACTCAGATCCCCCCCCCCAAGTGCCTTAAGATCATAAAAAACGTTTGCCATTCCTGAAAAAGTGGGAGAAATGTGACAAATACATTTTAGTTCCTATAAAGAGACTGTCAAATAGGAGAATACTGCCAACGTCATTGGTTACAAATAAACAGTTTTCTCGGAATGAAAGATTTCGTGAGCCTGGGGTGACTCTGTGCCCCGCGTGACCACTTCCGGGTTAACGTATATCGGCCACTTCTGCAAGGTGGGTCTTCAGTAGTTCTAGGCTCGAACTCATGGCATGCCAGCCACGAGTCCGTAACCTCGACCGCTAGGTTACCGCGACCCCAACCGTTGAGTAAATGAAACTTGAAGACTTAAAGTTCATGTTCAAATTGGTCTACGTTTCCTCCAATTGAAAATGCAGTTAAATTCAAAGGCTTTGCAATTTTGAATCACGGTTAATGACCGTAGCAACCCAGCTGCCATGATCGAGAGTTCGAGTCCTGATGCTAGTGAAGACCAGCCATACAGAGGGGATAAGGCTTGTTAAACGTATATGGGCTCAAAGTTCTCACTTGGGTGTAGTGTGAAAGTCTGGTGAACACTGTGTGTCATCATATGTGTCGTCCTCGTCACTTGATCGAGGCACTGAATTAATGAGATTTATTTCTTATCACCCTCACGTTGCTTTAAAGTGCTGTGTCGTAAGAAATCAAATGCGACATAATTAAAAGACAAAGTCAACACTCAACCTGGAAAGTCCCTCTGCCGAAAAAAAAAGAGGAAAAAAAATAAATAAAAGACTAAAAATTTTAGAAAAATTTAAAACCTAATAATTTTTTTTAATTCGAAAAACAAAGAATGACGCACTTGAAATATCTCCTTTTAATTGAATGGTATTATAAATAGATTAATACACAAATTTGCAATGCCTATAGTACATAAGCTTTAAAAGGGTTATAAGCAATTAAAACTGGATTTTTCTTGAATATAGTTTTAATGTAAAAACTTTTCCGCGAATTGGCTTGATAACTTGCGAGAAACGAAAAAGTATTGAATTTCAATTATTCCTCCGTAAAAAAAAGATTGTGGCGATATCTAAAGTAAGCCAGTGACAGCCTCCGGACAGGAGTGATCACGTCCGAGTCACCAATATCAAAGGTTTGAACTCGGTACCTTCCGATTCGTAAGAGCGTAACATACCATTAGACAAAAGTGATCCCTTTTGTCTAGTGGTATGTTACGCGCTTACGAATCGGAAGGTACCGAGTTCAAACCTCCGATAAGATAAAAAGTCTGATGTATCCTGGAAATATTATATATTGGGAAACTGGCACAATTATATATATATTTAAATATCAGCGCTTCTCAAACTGTGGGGTGCACCTCCCTAGTAGGGCGTAATAACTCTGCGAGGGGGGCGCGAGCATATCGAAAGTTAAAAACAAAGGATTTATAACATCATAAATTTACTGAAAGGAAGCACAAAACAAAATATACATTCGGACATAATAAAATATATATTTATACTGATATAATATACTTATATAAATGTATCAGTACTGTGCAAAATGTATTTGATAATTACTCACAATACTAAATTAAGAACAAATCTAAAAATTACTAGTGTGTGATTCCCATAGGCTTTTCATATACACAGAATGTAATTACTTATCTTGATAATGTGTACGATTTATGTTTAAAATCGTATTGTAGCTTTAAAGGCAAAGTGCATTTTTTTTAACTCAATACATTGTTATTGTTAGGAAGGGGGGGCGCGATGGAAATTATGATTGAAAATTGGGTAGCAAGCATTGAAAGTTTGAGAAGCACTGCTGTGTATATAATGGAAAAAGCTATGTAATTTGGATGATGAAGCCAATTCCATTGTTGCAGTATAAAAGGAGCCATGCTTTTGTCAGAATGTTTGCCAGGAAAATAAAACATATGGCAATCAAGAAAGAGACGATGTTATAGAAAACGTGTTTGACAAGACCGAAATTCTCTCTCCTCCCAAGAAATACACATTGAAACACTTTTTTTTCATCCTTCTCCTTGTACGCGATGGAAATAACATCCCCTTTCACATAGCTCTCAAAGCTAGAAAATTAAAACATTTCATACCGCGACATTTTTATATACAGTCGGACCTCTATTTAGCCAGTCGCTAAATACATATTAAAGCTTCATTATGTGGAAAATTTGTTACATAGACATTCATCTTTTAATACACTTTAAAAATCACAAAATAAATAAATGAATAAATAAATTTATAAACACTAAATATTATTTAAAAAGTAATTAATCACACACACTATTTTGTGTAAATTAATATCTATTTATTTTATGTACCTTATCCAGCAAAAAGAGATCTGCAAGAGAAACAAGGGGAGGGGGGGGGACATTGTCTAAGAATACAATGTATTTTAAAAAATAATTTTATATTAAAATAGATGAATTTTTTTCATGACATTTTCTAAGCTACCAAATAATTTTAAACACACATTATTTTATAACCAGTAATTTTTATAAGCATATACTACACCATGTGTTCTTAAATTTACTCATAATTTCTGATAAAATCTGTTGATTTTTCTTTCGAAAAATGAAGGCAATTTTATTGCTTTAAATGAGTTCTGCAACTGATGAAACTAGCTCAAAGTCATCGATCACCATAAAATGTGCTAAAAGAGAGAAAAATTTGAAATGTCCAGAGATATATTTTGAAAATAAGGAGAGAAAAAAATCGTCACAAGAGAAAATGTTCGTTAAATAGGAAATGCACTTCGCTAATAGAAGTTTATTTTACGAAGAAAATAGCAAAATGTTCTTGGTTCCAGGAAAAAGTTCGCAAAACAGGGGTTTGCAAAATGAAGGTACGACTGTGTATGTAATTTATCCGTTGCCTTGACATTTATGACAAGTTTGTTGATCGTAAATAATCCTTCACGTTTAATACGTCTTTTCTCACTTACCCACAACTCGCTTTAGAGTAGACACACACACATTTAACAATTAAACATTACTTTTCAAAAAGATCATATTATTGTACTAGCGCTTTTTCTTCACATTTGAAGAAAAATTTTTGCTAGGGTGAGTCAACAAATCGTTTCTTTTCTTTCTGAAAATTACTATCCGAAATCGTGACTGGCATGGTTTCTATTGAGTTACGTGTTCGAGAGTTCTGGTGCGACGGAAGACTTGCCGTGTAGAGAGGCTGATGGCCATTGAATCTGTCTAAATTCAAGTTTTCACATTGCCGTGGTTTGGAAGTGTGTAGAGTGTGGGAGCATGGGAAATGCATGAGCTAGGTTTCGATTAGCAGAGTTAACTTTTCAGAATTAACTTAAAAAAAAAATCAAATACAAAATACTTACAGGAAGCTTAATAGTTCTTTTACATGTTATATAAACATATTTTTGAGAATGTTGTTTTCGTCATTTGATCATGCTTTAAATATTATGATTCTGCCCACTGAGAACGTGATTAATAAGCAATCAATCTTTGAGTGATATCAAACAACCAGTCCAAAAAAAAGTTAGTAACACATGATTTTATATAATTGTGTGTGTATTAGATATATACTTTCAAGATGTGGCAGCGGTAGCCAAGTGGTCTAGGCATCGGATCGTGGCTAGCGTGTCATGAGTTCGATCCCAGTACCACTAAAGACCCGCAGTGTAGGGGAGCGATGCACACGTTAAATTTGTCGAGAGCTCAAACGTCCTCCCGTTGGTGTGGTAGTTAGGAGAGGGGGTGCCCGCTCAGGTGTCTTCCGCGTCACTTGACCATGGTTCAAAATGACGCGGACCGTCGCCAAAAGCCCTCATGTTGCTAAGACAGTGCGACGTTAATACTCACTCACTGTACTTTCATGATTTAGCTCATGATGACACCGGTTTGGTATAGGGGTTGATGCCGCTGTCCTCAGTACCGTAGGGCCTGGGTTCGAATCCCTTAGAAGGCATCGTTTTTTTTATAAATATAGAGTTCCTGTGCTGCAGGGGGGTACTCTAAATATTCGTCGAGCCATAAGTTCTCTCGAGAAGTTGAAGCAGTGCCGCGGTTTATACATTGGGCGCTTGGGGGGGGGGCAGGTCCTAGATAAGCTAGACTTAGACATATTTTCTGGTTATAAATTTCGATTCTCCAGTACCAAGGAGCCTCGTAGATATTTTTTGTGCACAGAGCCCGAAATGAGCTTTAATCGGCCCTGTGGAAGGCCCTTCATTCTCCCAGGGGATGGGGGCCTATCACTCTCAAATTTGGGATGAAACTGAGCCTAATCGTACTATCACCAAAATGGTGCTCAAAGCTGAGACTAAAGACAAGTGTACAACTAGCACCTTTGCATGATGAATTTCGAGGGTCCGATCTGACACCGTTGATCAGGTGGCATCAGAAACAACAACAGGTACGGATATAAAACAGTTAAATGTAAGCAGTCTTAAGTCGTATTTTAATTACGCTTTTGGACATTAGAATCTTTAAAAAACTGTTATCACTAGTCAACAGTTTAAAAAATTGATTTTTGGACTGAAAAAAAGTGTTGTCTGTATATGGGATGTACAACAAAGGAAAGAAAAACAAAAAACGTAACATATACTTTTTTAAACAAATCCGAATAAATCGTGTTCCTAAAGAATGTCGAACCTCCCACATCATTGTTAATCAGATTTCAGACTCCTCTTACATCAGGGGAAAAGAGAGAAATTCCCTGCAGCCAGGGGCTCTTTTTCCCTCCCACGGCTCATGGTTAAGCAACTCTGGGTACCCATTTCCCAGTAAATCGGAGGAAGAATAACAGAGAGCCAACTACCCATTAGAGCGCTAATCTGTGTCTCGAGAAACACAGGAGGAAAGAAAAGGTTGCAAGGAAGAAACATATTTAAGCGAGGATTTAAACATCCCAGCACCTGCGACTATAAATAATGCTGCCCTCCGCTCGGGCTCCTCCGGAAAGAAAAAGCTGCGCATGCGTTCTAGCCTGCCGTTGCGAGGAAATGCTGAAAGCTATTGCACTGATTCTGCGAAAGAGAATATTCGCTACAGAAGCGACCTTTTTTGAATCAAAAGCGCAACACTTGTTTTGAAGAAGTGAATGTGACTTTTTGATATAAGCCATTGAACAAGCTTTTAAATTATTTTTCATTAAAATTAGCTATGGCACTTTCTTTTGGCAAACTTTTCTTTTAGTTTTTTAAAAAAAGGTACAGAAACAATAAAATATTATCGTACTTAACTATTATCCTCAAAAATAACTTTTTTCAAATTTCTTTCGGCATATGACTAACAACAAGAAAAAGCAATAACTGTGCTTAAATTGTTTTTGTAGTATTATAAAACTTCTTAAATATTAATTTTTCAAAGCTCTCTCTTCAACTGCTGCTCAAACAATATTGAACTTTGCATTTATTTAATTTTATGCATATATATATATATTCCTTTTACAGCATACTTTGGCTTTATTTTTTATTATTGAGTTCATACAGGATGTTTATTTTAAAGGAAAGGATAGATAAGGTACTTTGATAAATAAAATATAAAATTTGATAAGGTAATTTGATCGGATAAAAACTATTTAAAGTATTAAATTTGTCACTTTTAATATTTAAAAAAATGCATGAGCTAGTTTTGATTACCAGAGTTAACTAGATTAACTTTTCAGAGTTGACTTTTTAACTTTAAAATCAAATATAATACTTACAGAAACTTAAATAGTTCTTTTACAGAAAAATAAACGTATTTTTGCGTTGATTCTAAATAATATAAAACTGTTCCTTGCAATGTTATAAGAGAATCAGGCTACATGAAATATAAACAATTATAAAACTTCTTGGGGAAAATATTACATCAATTGGAAATATTTTTCATCCCAACATCTGAAATTTTATACATTTTACCTTTTTCTATTCTAAAAACCTGGAAAGTGCATTGCAACAACTTTTTGACATTATATGGTTAAAGAGTGCACAGTGTTTCAGCTTTTACTCTGTCTTCCATCCTGCGAATCGAGGTTGGATTAGGTGTTTGTTTTTACCCCGATTTCTCTCTGCAAACCTTAAGACATGTGCTACGCGAAATATTCACGACCCCGCATTAGAAGGAGATTTAGAGAGGGGTGTCTCAGCTGTTCATCGATGAAGATCCTCGTCCCCAACAGGAAGGAGTGGATTAGGAGAAGGATTAGGGAGTGTTTTGTGAAATAATTTCCCTGATCCTCTTTGAAAAAGTTTGTTCTATAAATCGTGTTGAAGCATCTTCTGTGAAAAGGCAAACATATCAACCCTAATTCCACCGCAGAAGTCAATGAATCTCGTTTTTGCGGCAACCAGTCGGATTAGAGCTGCTAGCAGAACAGAATTCAGAAGGGACGGACGCGCTTTTATAAAAAAAAGTTCGAGTATTTTAGTTTTTACAGGGAAATATAAAAACTGCGTTCGAAAAGTTTTGAAAATTTCCTTCTTGTTGAATTATTAATAACATTACGCCTGAAAAAATCCATATTACTCGCTCAATTTTTTTAATGATAATCGATTATGTAGGCATTGTCATGATGCTGAGTCGTTTAATAAAACCGATTGATTATTCTGAACCTTGATTTTGAAAAAAGCCTATAAATATTTGTTCCCTCCTCTTATGGAAAATGCTCCCAAAAAATAACATTTTACAAAATATGGGTAGGACTTCTATACCTCCTGGCGTTGCACTAAAATCCTTGAAACACATAACTTAGAAGTGGATTTATTTATATTTTATTATTTCAGACTAGAGAAATTTTAACAAAAAAAAAAGCACCCATTATTATTTTAATTGATCGTAACCGAAAATAATGTGAACTTTTCTAAAAATTTAGTTCTACCCCAATATAGAAATCCTAGCTATGTATAGGCAAAAAACTATAAGAAAAGAAGTTTTTTTTGTGAAAGGAGAGTGTGTTGAAAATTTGTTATTCCTTTTTGCCAAAAAATCGCATTTAAGTAATATTTTTTCTTGTGATGATACTCGTAAAACAATTTTATATGTACACTGCTGTTCAAAATGAAGAGAATTTTTAGATTTTGTCTATAATCTCTAAAAATACTGGCCAGATTTTCAGGAAGTTTGGTATGTATTGGGGCTGATATAATTAAAATAAAAAAAAAATAACCATTCGACAATTAAAATACATGTGTTTGATCGTGCGTAACACTCAACTAAGTCGGAAGGTGTGAGAAACAGCAGTTGCAGAATATAGCAAAAGGAAAAAAAAATGGTTAAAAATTGGTTGGTATGGTCTCTTTTTAGATAAACAGGCCTAACGCCGTAATTTTATACCTGAAATAAGGAAATTTATGAGTTCCTGTGGCAATTAAACCCACTCGAGAAAAAATTTGATAAAATTATGAAAGATCACAAGTAAGAAAATCAGAAAGCTAGTAGTTATTTTGATCATAAATCTTTATATTTCAAGTTATTCACGTGACAGTCCCAATGACTGTAGACGGTATAGAAATAAATGAGCAGTCCCCAATTTCAGGCTTTCCTTCTGTTAGTCTATGTTTTAAACTAGAAATATATTTATAGCCGTTAACTATAAATTGCAGCAAAACGTAGTTCTTTTCATGTTTTAATGAGCGATTTTATGAAATTAAAAGCGCCGATAGTTGAGTGGCTTTATCATCGAATTCGCGATGAAAACCCCGAAATGAAAAATGTAATAATAATTCATAATTATAATTTGATCTTGTGATGTGTCCTCTTCAATTATCAACTTTAGGGCTCTAAATGTTTCCTTTTTGTTCCAGGATTATCTCTTCATGTGTCTGCAGTAACCTAGTGCTCAAGGTCACGGACTCGAGGCTGAGATGTCATGAGCCTAGAACCGCTGAAAACCAACTAAGAAGGGGAGCGATGCACGTTCAACCTGTCGAGAGCTCAAACGTTCTCCCATTGCTGTCGTGTGGTTGTTAGGAGAGGTGGTGCTAGCTTTGGTGTCGTCCTCATCACTTGACCATGGTTCAAAATGACGAGGTCCGTCTCCAATAGCCTTCATGTAGCTTAACAGTGCAACGTAAATATTCACTCCCTCTTATCTCATAATTTCGAATTACAGTCAGATGATGAGATTGACACCTGAACTTGTATCCTGCTCTCTGTACTCTTACTATTATAAAGGGTGGTCTTGACATCGGAGCCACAGGATCGAATCCTGATTCCAAGAAAAAGTTTGTGTAAAGGAATTGATGCCTCTTAAATGTATCGAAGATTAATATGTAACGTAGATGTGTTCAATGAGTTGTCAGCCTCTTCACATAATTAGGGCTCAAAATTACCATTCAGAATAGTGAGTGAGTGAGTGAATATTAACGTCCCACTGTTCAGCTAACGAGGGCTTTTGGGGACGGCCCGCGTAATTTTGAACCATGGTCAAGTGACGCGGACGACACCTGAGATGGCACCCCCCTCTCCTAACTACCACACCACTCCAACGGGAGGACGTTTGAGCTCTCGACGTATTTAACGTGCATCGCTCCCCGACACGGCGGGTCTTCAGTGGTACTAGGATCGTACTCATGACATGCTAGCCACGATCCGATGCCTAGACCACTCGGCTACCGCGGCCTTACCATTCAGAAAAGAACCGAGTAAAATTTCTTCCCTCACGAGCTCCAGTTTTCAGAAGCTATTTCTTTGTCGATGTTCTGTTGAATCTGGTTCGTCCTACAGTTGACTAGATGGAATAGAAACAAAAATAAATGTGCGCGTCCTGGAAAAAATAGAATTGTAGAATATGATAGAACAAAATCATACAAAATAATAAAAAAAGAGAAAAGTGTGAACCTCAGAATATTTAACCCTTAATTGGTACAGTTAATACATTTATTTTACATTGTTTGCATATACAATATATGTATTTCAACTAATCATGTAAAAAATAAGTTAGATACATTAATTTTAATGTATCTTATTTTTAATGGGTATTATTCTTAACAGGCAATTTGAGTTTGAAAAATTTTTAAGTGATTAAAAACATCATATAGTTGAAACAATGTGATAATGATTCATATATATATGTATAATTCGATCTCGCGCCTTTTTTTAGACAAAAAAGTGTGGTATAAATTTTATTTAAACTTGTGATATGTATTACAAATAATATTATTTTTCATTATAATCCTGCGATATCATCAAGAACGTTAATAAGTGAAATAAAAAAATTAAGTCTGTTGGCTTATTTGAACAGAAAAAAAAAGTCCAGAGATTTTTCTTACCAGGTTAATGCAAAGGAGGGCATCTTCTTCTCCGACGACAAGAAATGTGGAACATATTTTGAGCTGCTATACACATTATAAAAACATTTCGTTCCTCCGTGGAATGATACCGAAACATCCAAAGGGTGTTGATACTATTTTGATTCCCCCTTCACCGTTAAGAAAATAGAGGAGTGTTACTCCCGCTCCAAAGTTACAGTTAGCGAATTATGACAAGTCTTCCGGAATTGTTTCTGCTCTTCGCCGGTGGCCCAGGCGCGGAATTTGCCAACACGCCTTGTTTGCTTTCCCAAAAAAAACTGGGAACAAAAAACAAAATGCGATTTACGATACCCAAGATTGGCAACAAATGGGAGCATCGCTGGGACAGAATAGATGGGTAGCAACATTTGGCCCTTCATCGGCCATCTTTTGAGAAATGCATTTTATCTCACTCTTAATCGTCAACATAAGTTAAAATTTAAATTGTTGACCAGAACACTTTTCTAACCCCACTATTTTCAGATTAAATTGTAGGAATTTTAATTTAATTTTGAACAAGACTATATATAACATAATGCGAAACAGGTATATGTAAGTCGGAGATGGGTATATTTTATACTTCATAATTTTATACTTTGGTATCGCATAAATACTTGGGAGAATTCAGAGTTATGGAGCTTTCTGTGTACCTTAACATATACAAATTTGGGAAAGGGGCATTAATAAATTAATGGAAATGTTTTATTAAAGCCATTCTAAGAAACAGAAGATCAGTGGCTGAGTGGTAGTGCATCGCGCTTCCACGCTACAGGTCCGGGGTTCAAATCCCAGGTTGGACAAGGTCAATGCAGTCTTTCATCCCTTCAGTGGGTCGATAAAATGAGTACCAAGCTTGTTTGAGAACTGAACACTCGGAGTTTCACGTCAGACTGACCACTTGACTGAAACATCTGCACATGCACCCAAGCCACTAAGGTCATAAAAAATGAGACAGGCACAGCAGACCTTGGCCCTCATGGGCTGTTGTGCCATTGATTTCAGTACTCTAAGAAACCCAAGGGTTTATTGGCGGTGTACCCAAATGGACAAAGGGATTGAGAGGATTATGTCCCACTGAGAAGCAACACGAGGGCTTTTGGCGACGGACCTCGTCATTTTGAACCCTGGTCAAGTGACAAGTATGACACCTGAGCTAGCACCACCCTATCCTAACTTCCACACCAACGGGAGGTTGTTTGAGCTTCGAAAGATTTAACATGCATTATCACCCTCTACACAGTGGGTCTTCAGCAGCACTAGGCTTGATTTCATCCCACGCCAACCACGAGTCCGCAACCTTGACCACTGGGCTACCATGCCCACCCCAGGTGAAAGGGCTCGCTCTAAAGGGCTTATAACTATACAAACCGTCTCCCCGGGAAACAGCCATCCCCGTATTCAACTTTTATTAAGCAAAAATATTTTTTAGGACTAGGCAAGTTTTAACAAAACTTGCTTAGTCATAAAAAGTACATAGACAGATTTTTGCTTTGCATATTTCAAAAATAAAGAAAAATACAGGGGAAAAGAGGGCTGTTGGTGCATGATTTTGGATCACGGTCAAGTGACAATTATGTATGGCTATACTGGCATTCCACTGTCCACCATCCACACCCATACTAACTGGGGGACTTTGAGGCCTCGAAAGTTTTTATATGCATCTACATCCCTATAGGGTGGAATTGGTGGCATAAGCTCACAACCCCTCGACTGTCACGGCTTCTCAAATTTTGTAGCATTTGATAGGTGTGTATCTAAATTTTGAGTATTGATGTATTCTTATTCACACACACACACAATAATTATTTGCTGGAGAGTTTTGATTGCTTAAAAATTAACAGAAAATAATACTCTAAGGTTGTTATAACGATTGAAGTTTAATGAACAGTTCCTTAAGGTATATTAAATTTATATATTATTAGTATCTATTTTTTTTATTCTAACCAATAGTTTCTTTAAAAAAAGTAAATTCTGTGTTGTTTAAAAGAGAATTCATACTTCTTAAGAATTCATTTATTTTTGGTCTTGGTAAAATCTTTATCGAAATTAAGCTTGGAAAATTTCAACGAACTTTTTGCCTTGGACCTTAATTTTAAATTACTTTAAATAATGTCAAGGATTGATTGGAAAAGAATTTATTTATCGTTCTGAAGAGAAATATTGTTTTCTCTCAAAATAAGACAAAGCCTTGTTTTTTTGCATGAAATTGCTTCAAGAGCGCAATAGTTTTCGTTCGAGAGATAATCGAGAAAAAAAACTTAAAATAAGTCATGTATAAACCACAGAAACAGCAAAAATAAACGATTTAATTGAAGTAACTACTTTTACGCCTTATTTTGTAAAGTATTTCAAAAATATAGAAGTTGGTGTTAAACTATTAAAACTTCTGCGATTTTTAAAAATTTTGTTAAATTCATTCTTGTGTAAATAGTTAATTATGAGTAAAGTTTGTGGTAGGGTAGAAATAACATGCCCGCTCTGAAATTAAGAAACAATTTTAAGATACTCTTCAAACTCATTTACATTGGGAGCTTTTAAATATGATCTGTTTTGTTTCATTTTACATTGCGTCGCTTCTCAATTCTGATAAATTTAACTTTAATATATATGATGAATCAGTGGCGCACACGGAAATTTTTCAGGGCAGTATCGAAAGTCCGCCATTTTTGTATCGTTCTCCAATACACCGCCAAACATATTCTTTTGATTTTGGCGATTGTTGGGAGCTAAAAACAGTAAAAAATAAATTATGGAATAAGTAATTGGCATTAATTAATAAAGTTACTTATTCATTACGAATAATTAATTAAATTTTACATACTATATACAGAGGATGATAATCAATCGAGAAAAAAATCAAGGGCGATGGGGGGGGGAGGTCCCCCCCTCCCCTCCGTTGTGTGCACTCCCATGGATAGGACAGCTTAAGGGAATATGAATAGTTCAATTTAATCACACACCATCATTTGTGTGTGTTTAACAATTCGTTGTGAGATGTTAAACTTTGAGTAGCTTGCACTTTTGGCGCTTGTGAAGAAATTCCGCCAAGAATCCAGCCAAGACGAATGGAGGCGTACAAAAATAAAATCTAAAAGGGGCAAAATAAAATATAATAATAAAAGTTTTTAAAAAAGGTGGCCGTAACATTTTGGTTTGTTGACACTTTTTACTAGGTCTGGATTTCCGGACGCAAGACCACACACACATTCGTTCAATTAACTGGGTTTTAGGAGGCGAAACGGCGCGCTTTTTTCTCTCTTTCCCGCCGATTAAGCGCGGACAAATTGTGGGCGCATCATTCCCAGCTGCGAAGCGCTGCCGCACTAAATCACTTTTCATCCACAAAATGCAGCTGGGACCGTTCCGCTTTTTCACTTTTCTTCTGCTCTCATCATTAACAAGATGTTTTCTTCCCAAGTGAGATTATGGATCTTCTAAATGGCAACGCTTGCTACGAAATGGTTCGAATGAAGCAGTAGAACATTTTTATTTCTCACCTTTTCGCCATTTCCAGATCTATTTTTTCCACACACACATTCATCAAGTGAGATTTAAAAAAAAGAAACAAAAATTAATAACCAAGGGCATTTTCTAAATGGAACATTTCGTGACTTGAGGGTTATAGGGGGGGAGTCTTTATTCCCTACTAAAACGGTTTCAGTGATGCAGCTAAAAGGATGTCGTGCAAATCAAGATATTCTCCACTAAATTTTTCCAAATATCTTGTTTGTGTCCCAATAAAATGTATTAACATTGCTTCATTCTCTAAAACAACCAAATTATCATGTTGTAAGAAAATGGTACCTTGAGCAAAACCTATCATAAAGTTACACAAAATTTAAACTTTTTAAAAAGTACTCTGAGTTATCCATTTTTTCTCTTCAGTTGCAAATATTTTGTAAAATATTAACGCTGTTTTTTAATTTTCTCCTTTTTAGACTCTTTTAATTAGATAGAAATTTTTTTGAAAATATTTACTTCTTTCGTTTATTTCATTAAACATAGCTTCTACAATATTTCGAGCCATTGTTTCGAAACTTCTGGCTAAAACTTTTGTAACAATTGATGACAAATAGAATAAGAAATTGTGAATATTATTAACACATCCTCTATATAATACTAAATAAACTTTGCTTTTTGATATAAGGAATCAACATATTAAAAAATGCCTTTAGTGATATTCCTAATTAAATTAATCAATAATTATATGCGTATCAGCTCGGTGAATTAGAGGTAGCGTAACCACCTAGTAAAACTGAGGTTGCGAGTTCGATTCCGGCTGGAATCGATAGATTTTCTGGATTCAAAAATCGTAGGCACGCATGTCGTATGTTTATGCGGCATGTTAAAGATCCTTTGAGTATTAATTCGGCTCTGGTACTCTCGGCGGAGTTAAATCACGGCAATATTTAGCATCTGACGTGAACTTGAATTAAAATGAGTTCAAGCGTTAAAACTTTAGTAGTGGGAACTGTCACTAGATGACGCCACTAATGAAATGGCTCTCACACTCACCATGTCTGAAAAGGCTTAGCTTCCAAAATGCAGCCCATTTGAAAAAAAATAAGAATAAGAAGAAAATAATATGATTGAATTACGTCATTATATATATATTACAGTAATTTTAAAAATAATTTATTAATAAAATGTTCAAAGTGTCATTCAAATACTCATATAATTCCTCTGTTGCATTTTTTGATTATGCTGTGAGCATCGAACGGAATACTGAAAGCTGTTACAATATAAATTAAACAGATCTGAAATATTCGAGAAATGTATGATGCATAAATAACTGTTTTAATTTCGCTGAAGCTCATATAAAATTCTGCAGAATCAAGTAACGGATTGAAAAAGATCTTTTCCGGGTTTTCTTTTTCTTCATACGAAAAAATGAGTTGCATATCATGATAATGTAACAATAATAAAGAACAAAAAAAAAATTTAAAAAACAATTTTTTTAAAAAAGAAAAGTAAGCATTTCTTTCTTTTTGACTTGTCTGTGATTTAGAGGATTTGAGATATAAAATATTTGTAAGCAGATATGAAATCAATTCTCTTTAAGTTTCAATTTCAAAACAAATTAAATGCAATAACACATACTCAAACAGTATGTTTTATACTGCACAGGTACGAATAACAATAAACAACAATAACAATTAAGAAATATAGAGAAAAGAGAGATTTGGTAGATAAAGAGAGGCAAACGATTGATTAAAATCCCAAGAATTCCATCTCTGTCAACAATCTAATATTACCATAAAACTTTTGCGTTTAAAAATTCTTTTATTTACATTTTTTCCCCTCTGTAACTCGGTTTGTGTTCCTTACTTCACCTTTCGTGTGTCACTCCGCCAGATAAAGACCTACTTTCCAACAACAAAGCGCGTCAACGCATCTCCTCCAATGAAGTGACCTCACCTTTGGCTTCATTTCCATAATCTGGCCTCGAACATCCGAGGAGAGGAAGCGCACGTCAACCCGATTGGACGGCGGAGGATCGCCACGGCTTCCCATAGGATCTGTTGACATTCGAAACAGGTATGTTACGCTTCTTTTATTTTTCTCCAAATCCATTTGCGACGGAAGATTTGAAATTGGATAGTGTCGGAAACGGCGCTGCGCTTTAAATGTGTGTGTGTTGAATAGACTTTTGCGTAGTATTCTTTATCTTTATTCTTTTTCTCTCTCTCCAAATACCGATGGAGATGCGGAGGGGTTGAGTACAAAATAAAATTTTGTTTGCCTTTCATAAGAAATTGTGAACGTTTCTCCCTCTCTCTGGAATGCATGAAGCATCTATTTCTATAAGATAAAAATAAAATAATATTTAGGTGTTATGAATTAGATTCATTTGAAATTATAAGATTTACTAAAGACCGCAGCTGACACTTTAAAACAAATCATAAAATAAATACAGCTACCGTAAAATCCAGCGCACCTATACTTTTAAGCTGCATTTTTAAAAATCTTTAGGTATATTCGCCGTAAACGCGCGCATACCCTTTTTTCTACGAAAAAAAAAATATACACGCGCCATACTTTTATGTTTTAAAGTCATTTATGCGAGGTATTATCCCAGAGGCTTTTGAAAAATAGAAAACTTTTAGAAGTACAACTCTTTAAGTTCATCAGGTGTATTTCATTTCTTTGAAATAAATAATATTTCGATGCATGCAGAAGTCTAACTTTATTTATGCTGATCTCTTCATTTATTTTTATTTTTTTATTTTTAAAGCTATTACTTTTATACCCGGTGTATAACGCCCCCCCCCCCGTAAATTTCGATCTTATTTTGTCTGTTATAAGTGCTCTTTATACTCGGAATTTTACGGTAGATATCCCATTATATAGATTATTCTAATTTAAGTTTAATTAAGTCAAAAAATAGCTAAAACGTTTTATTTTTTCAATACTTTAAATGTAAAATATTTCTATAAGCGCTAAAGCTTATTAAAAATTTTCCTTTGTATTTCAATAACATGTAACTTTTTTTTTACCCGTTTCAGTCTTTGATTATTGTCTCGTGTGCCTTATTAGCCTTACAAAGTTTGTTTTCCGAACTTGAACTGTAAAACTTTATTTCTTTGTGTTACTGTATATTTGTGTAGCATTTGTTTCACTAAATTGTCAATTGAATTATCCCAGGGTGTCTCCCTCGTCACTTGATCGTTTTCTTAAATCATCAGGTCCGTTACTAACAGTCTGTTGCTTCTAAGTGCGACATTAGTAAGCACAATCAGTTATTCAGCCAATACTGCTCCTCATATCTTGACAAATGAAAAATTGCTTATGGAGGGGTGAAAGAATAAGTTTTTCAACAAAATGGTGAATGAGTGGCGTCAAGTTCCCGAACTTGGATTAACTAAGTTTATAAGCAGTGTTTCGTTCCATGCTTTCAACGTTAGCGACCCACCCTGGCAAATCGTTGAGAGAGGGCTGCCAGTAACTTTCCATCGATTTTCCTGAAGTTCTCTCGTCATTTTTATTTAAAATCCACTAATAATTAGAA
This sequence comes from Trichonephila clavata, assembly GCA_019973975.1. Taxonomy (NCBI): domain Eukaryota; kingdom Metazoa; phylum Arthropoda; class Arachnida; order Araneae; family Nephilidae; genus Trichonephila; species Trichonephila clavata. The sequence continues at coordinate 177,401 of BMAO01019545.1, forward strand.
AATTATCTTTTTTTTTCTGATTTTAATCAAATTTTGTAAGTAGATCAATACGAAATTTGAAAGCCGTAATTGCCAAGTAGTCTTGATTATTCCGTCGGGATCTTGTTTTTGTGGAAACCGATTTATGCACTTTAAATCTGTCCAGAACTCAAAACGCTCCCATGGACATATAGAAACTTTGGATAGGGAGATATCAGCTCAAGTGACGTCCTCGTCACTTGATCTTGTGAAATTAACGAACTGTCCTTCGCCAATATTCCTCCATTTGTTCTAGATACGATGTCAACAAATAATAAATTAAATAATTTTCTACTATCCGAAGTATTTCTATGCCATATGTACCACAAATTACATTTTTACTACGTGAAAAACATTTTTTAATCACGTGAGTTTATTGTTTGATTACGTCACATGATAATGATAACCACATGTTTTTAGACAATCATTTCAAAATCTCATACGACGTTATAGTAACACAATAAAAGCAATCCTGTGTTCCCAGCTAATCCGTTCATGCACTTCGTTGTTGCCAACGTTTGATCTTTGCAGGAACTTTCTCTTAAAAAATACAAATTTGTCAACAACGATAATACACAAAGGTAAACAAAATGCATTTTATTTAAAAGTACATAAGCATAAAAAAAGATTTTTTTCAAAAACTTTTAAAATCTTTTGAAAAAATTAATTTTTTATAACATTTGAACCCAATTATAAAATTTGAAATTTTATCCAACAGAACAACAAGTACAATTTATTTGATGTCTGTTTGGAATTCAATGAACAACACATGTTTGTCTTTATCACGTAATCGTCATGAATTGAGCCCATTGTTTATTAGTGTCTCACTTCAAAGCAACACGAGATATATTTTAACCACGTAGGGAAAAAAATACAAGGAGGTGGATGTGAAAAAATTTCATTGGCACCACAACTTCAATATGTAATAAGGATGCATAATTTGTAAGTATTTGCTTCTCTCCCTCCTCACTCTCTCAGTCTTATTTCTTTCAAAAGTTTGAAGTGAAATTCCCTCGAATGATGTACCACTTGACTGCAAATAGAAACCTTTCTTCTTTCCCCTTAAATATTTCATTGGGGGGTGAGGGGAGGGAGTAATGACGTCCACAACAAAGATTGCCCCCAGAAGAAGGGCATTATTCCGGCCCGTTGACTCCTTGATGTTGAATCGCACCGACAGGGCATCTGCGAGCCCCTGCGACGTGTCATGTTTGCGCCACGAAAAGGTGATCCACAACAAACTCGTGTTAGCAATGGACCTATTCTTAACACCGAAGGGGGGGGGGGTGGGGGGGTGAGGGTACAAATGAACTGAACTGAGAGTGCGATAGAGATCTACAGAACATAGTTATTCAGGGATGATATAAGAAAAAAAATTATTTAAAAGGATCTTTATCCTATCGAATTAATCAAGTGATAATTAAATTAATATAAGGAATAAATATTTATCACGTAAATTTACTGTAATTTAGTCTGGGATATCAGTAGAAATACAGTAAAAATCGCTTAGCACGAAACTGAGGGGGGACTGAAATATTTCTTCATGTTAAAAAAAATTTCGTGTTAAAGGATATTGCAAACAAGAAACATATAATTAAGTTTATTATAGTGCATTTTATTTACATTGATATGTATATATGCATGTACTTTATAAAAGTCAATGGAATAAAAATATTCACAAGAACTTAATGAAGTTTAATACAAAACTTTCAAGTTTTTTGAAAAATAAAACAATTAGTGAGCTTTTGGAAAACAGTCTGATATTTTTCTTTACGTTGTCCTTTTTAGCATCGAATTGTTAACAAATTATTCGGCGTCGCACATTTTGCTATTCATTTCACCAAGCATCTAAATAACTACTAAATAACTAATTTTCTACTTTATTATTAATCAGATGGGCTCTAAAAATTGTTCATAAATCACAAGCAAATAAATCAGCATGAAATATATGTAGCATGTTCTATGTTACATTCTACATGGATTCCGGGAACTTGTTCCTCCTACCAGTGTAATTCTTTTATGTACCATTTGTATTAATTTATTATGCTCATAAAACGCACATGTCGTAAGATGGAGTGATATATATGTATGCTTATAGAAAAAGAGAGAAAGATTAAATCTTCGGATTCTGATGAATAATTAGAAAATGCGATTATATGTTAACAAACTATCTACAATATAGGAGAAATAGCATAGGAAGCAGAAATAAAAAAAGTCAAATTTGATGCCAGCCCAATAAAAAAAAAACTGTTTTCAGAGCAGTTCTCGGATTTTAACATCTAGCCAAAAGTAAGTATAACTGAAAGAAAATATTAAAATGCATCATAAAATTCAAAAAATAGCTAATATCCCATTTTGCAATAAGTACTAATATTAAAATGATATGTTCAAATTTTTTAAGCCATTAATTTTGTAGTGTAGACCAGGTGTCGGCAACCTTATAGCTGTGGTGTGACAAACCAAAATACCAACAGAATTCAGTGTGCCACTCTGTAGGAAATATCTAAATTATTCAATTCTCACCGCAATGCATCAGAAAAGACAGAGACATCTATTTTTATTATATATTAATTATGGATCCTTTAGAGATATTTATTTATATAGATATAAGCAACATAAAATATCACTTTTCCTTCAACAGAAATAAAAAATTAAAATTGTACATTCGAGCTCTATACTCATTAAAAATTAAATTTTAAAATTAAATAAAAATTTAAAATTTTTATGAGAATTTTGTCCTTGAAAAAAGCTCTACTTTATATTGCAATATGAGGAATATAATTTGTGACATTCTATTTGACATATGATTCTGAATGCTCAGTTGATAGACGACTTCTTTGTAAACTCAAAATGTATTTCATATGTGAAAAAATTTGTTCGCATATATATGTAGAACCAAAAGCGGGAAATAGAGCAGATGCAATTTTCTTCAAATAATTTCTGTATTTAGTCGAATCTAAGCCACGCTATTTTTCCAATGTTTATGCTACTGAAAACCGGGTGTGGCTTAGAATCGAAGGCAAAACATATGTTGGATGAAGAAAATTAACTTTCCACCCTTTTCAAAAGAAAAAACTAAGCTGTCTAATTCTGACCCCTTGCATCAATGACGAATCCCTTTCCGCAGTTTATATCTAGTTTTCAGTCTAACCTAAACATCATTATCTGCTCATATTTAGGAAATTTTTTTGTATACAATTTCTTTTAATCACCTAAACATCAAAGATATCGGTAATAACATCATGACGAGTTCACTATGACGTAAAAATGAAAAGGAAGGCAATTTTATAAACAGAAGAAAAAAAACGGAAACAGAGTAGCGGCCATTGAAAATTCCTTTTCTAATTCTATTTCCTTTTCATTATCAGTATTACTCTGATCCATAAATAAATAACTATCTTCTGTTCCATCAAGATTATTAGATATACTACATTTCTTAATAATTCCAGGTTTAAATACATGCTTTAATCATCCACTCATACACTATTTCTAGACTTTAAAAGATATAAGAGAATCTTCCTAAAAAAAGGCGCGAGTTGCACAACGGTTATGCTTAAAATTTAAGAAAATGCAGTTTGAAAGTATACATGCGCGCAATACTACAGAATATATGGTACTTAAAAATAAGCAGAAAAAAATAATTTCATTTTCTACTGGCCGTAACTATTTTACATAACAAGCAATGTTTTCATTTTTAGTTTACTTATTATTTGAATACACATTTGGCGAAATTTTTGTAGAATTAATTCTATTCATCTTATTTCGAATATCCTTTTTCAAATGCAAAATGAATACAGAAAGCTGTCTGATATGTTTTTGTGACATTGTGAAATCAAAATGATGATATATTTAAATAACTTCAATTTATTTGAGCTAGAATTGAGATTAATTTTTATTTTATTATTTTAATTTTGTTTATTTATTTAACTTGGGTTGGTATTTTTAGAAATTCTTTCTTAAAACGTTTCCTATTCGTTCTTTTGCGTTGTATTTTGTTTAAAAGTACAGTGAAGACTTTGCAACCTGCTGCCCAGCTTTCACACTTCACATTTAATGAAGATCGGTGTTGGCCTCTCGAGTTAAGAGGTCATTCTCCAGTGACTGACAGTGACGAATACTTGAATTGTTCGAATTGATTCGTCACGATAAACCTCCGTGTTTTTAAATAACGCCTTTTTTGCTTTTTGAAAGTAATTTTGTCATGCTGTAAGTTGTGTAGTAATCTTAATCGCATAAGCAGGTCAGTCAACGGATAGTCAACGGATTAAACATCGGCAATCAAACTTCTTAAATTTTCAATGTGTTTACTTAAATTTTTCATCTAGCTTTTAAAGATTATTATCGAAAAAAATCGATTGCTTGTTTGTTAATATAAAAACGTCGCATTTCAAAGCAATACGACCGGGGTGGGCATTAAGTCTATCGCGTTCGACCGGTGAACCGCCAAAACATTTTGGGGTGACCGCTTCACGAAGACCTAATAATCATTCCATCATACGAAGGTTTAGAAATACCGTATTTATTGGAATCTAAGCTACGCCCCAAATTCTCAACAAAATTTTGTGAAAATTGAAAAATAGTCTAAAATGTGGTTTATCGATATCAAATTTTACGAAATTATAATAAATTTAAAAGGAAAACTAATAAGAAGGAAATAATTAGTTATTTTATCAATATTAAAACTTTTAAATACATGCATGAAGCTGTAATTTCTCTAAATACCCCCATCCAACACTTTTTTCCGTTCGATTCTAAGCCGCGCACGATTTTCAGTAGCATTAACATTGGGTAAAAAGTGCGGCTTAGATTCGAGGAAATTAGGTATCTTAAAAAAATACGGAGGGAAAAAAATCGAATGATAAGAGAAAAAAATTTCGTTGAATAGAAAATGCACTTCGCTATTTGGAGGCTATTTTACGAAGAAAATAGTAAAATGTTCTTGATTCTAGGAAAAGGTTCACGAAATAGAGAAATTCGTAAAATGTAGGTCCGACTGTATTGTATACTTTCTTTTATCTCACTACACCTACGCCACTGAGTGGACCGCTACACCTTGACAAAATTAGAAGTAGCCCGTACCCTGGAAAAGTCTACCCACCCCTGTAATACGCGTTCTATTAGTGACGAACATCTTAATTTTGAAACCTCGACCAAGTGATAAGGAAGATATCTGAGCTAATACTCTACTCTCCATACTTCAACCCTTCTCCAACGGGAGGAATTCGAGCCTCGACATATTTAATGTAAATCAGCTCTTCTACACGGATGGTAATTATTGAATGAAAGGATCCAGCTTTGAAGAGTAGGACTCAGGATGTTAAACTTCTATAAATCCACAATTTTCTAAAAATTAAAAAAAAAATTGTATTAATTAAATTATTTAAATGTAAAAGTCCTTACAAAAATACTATGCAAATAATTTGAAGATTTCGTCCCGTGCTGTCTGTCAACTTTCAACATAGTGTTTGCGTGTGTATGAGCGAAAGAGAGCTTTTAATTTGAAAATGAAGTATTAAACACAAAAAGATTGTGCAAAAATTTAATAAAAATTGTCATTGCCAGTACTTATTTGCTTAAATTTTTTAGTGCAGTTTTTAAGGCTGATACGGAGCTTCCACTGTTTTAGTTATACCCAATGGTGTACGGCCGTCGCTTTCAACTTTTTAGTATTCAAGACCCAGCTTCCTATTCTAGTTTATCGCTTAGCCCATATTCAATTCGTGAATTTTTTTTTTCAATTGATTTTTTTTGGTAACTATTTTAGTTTTATTACTGCCACATGATGACGAAATTGAAATGTTTCCGTATTTGGCAGCTGAGTCACCCTCCACATTGCTTGAGTTTTAATCAGATATACGGATAATTTGAAGTTTTTTTAAAGTTAAAAATATATTTAGTACATATATTTATGTATTTCTAAATATGATATTTAACTTATTTGCTGATAAGATGAATCTTTTCAATACTTGGGTTTAAAATACTAATATAAATACTTGCTCTTTAACCTCTCTTTTCAATATTTTTACTCTTTACAAAAGTACAAAAACTGTGTTCGAGTACTCCTTAGTTTTATTTTCGGATCTGCAGACAGCGAGATTTTCTTTTCGATATTCGTGCTTATTTTCTAATATTTAAAAAAAAAGTTGTAAGTTCTACAATTTTTTTCCCTCCAAAATTCGCTATAATGTTTATACTTTGTATTGGATTGTAGAACTACAAAAGAATGAATATTTTACAAAATTTAGTGTTTACAAAGTATTAGACAATATGTTTTCCACAATTATTACTCATTTTTTATTTTATTTTTGTTAATTCTTCCACACACAAAAAAATAATTGCTGTTGGAGAGGAGTTGACTAGCTGTCTGGCGGCTCTAGCAATGGATCTTTTAGAGTTCTTTCGTCTGATATTTTGATTCTAATTTTTGTCTTAAGTATGTTTTAATTTATACAATAATTGCTCATAAAATATACACGCTTCTAAAAAATTATGTCAGGATTAATACATAAATATACAGCAAGAGATTCTTTTCACTGGACGGGTATGTTGTATAAATGTCCAACAAAGAGATGTGACTATAAATGAAACCACAATTTTTTTTTACTCAAAATCTTGTTCCAAATTCTTATATTCGAAAGCGTCCTTGAACTCCTAATGTGATTCACTCCCGAGTTAATGAGATTTGGGAGTGAATTTTGTAACTCGAAGAATCGATTCACAACACAACCACTGGAGGGATTCTCTGCGAAAGGAAATACCAGACACGTGATATTTACAAGAACACTCTAGAAGTGTGAGCCCACTTTGAAAAAAGAGAGATTAGGTTTGCTTTGGGACAATGGGGTGTCTCGTTTCTTGCTCGATGCTCATTGGCGAACAGATTTATCTTCCAAGATAATAAATATTACAAAGGTGAATAACATTAAAATGGACAATTTCAGGTAAAAAGGGAACCGATATTATTTCTTTCATACGGAAGCTAAGACATGAAAGGTGGGATTGCATTTCTCCCTCTCTTCGTTTTGGAATGCAAGAAAGAGTATTCAGTTTGTTTCGAATACAGTGGGACTTGGCCTTGGCTGTCTAAATTGGCAAAAAAATATTTTTACGCAAATAATATTCTAAAGATTTGAGCTAACACTTCGTAAATTAAAGAATACACTACTTCCCATACTTTACCAGATCATTTAGAATAAACTATGTGAGTGTAATTTATTCCTCAGCCTAAAAAAAAGGGTAGCGAATATTCAAATATAAAATAACAAGCAATGCAGTAAAAAATAAAATATTTCTCAACTAGAATTGCCTAGTGTACGATATATTTTTGCTCTGTTACACTATGTTCATTTACATTTTAATCTGTGAAATTGTAACAATGACCTCCCGGCATCATTTGGGGGCCGCTGTTGCTGAGTGGTTAAGGTATCATACGCATAACTGGCGTGTCATGAGTTTGAGCCCAGTATCACTGAAGACCCGCCATGTCGGGGAGCGATCCACATTAAATTTGTTGAGAGCTCAAACGTCCTCCCGTTGGTGTGGTATGGTAGTTAGGAGAGGGGGGTGCCAGCTCAGGTATTGTCCGCGTCACTTGAGCATGGTTCAAAATTACGAGATCCGTCGCCAAGAGCCCTCATGTAGCTGAACAGTGCGACGTTAATATTCACTCACTCCCTCACCCGGCATCATTTGACGGAAGAACTGCGATGGCAAGCTATTAGGAGACTAGAGGCAGGACAAAATCAAAAAGAAGTGGCTAGATAGCTGAATGTGAGTTCGTCTGTGATTCATAGACTTTGGCAACAATTTCTGACCACGGATTTAGCATCCAGGTGGTTCATCTAAAGACATCCACGCGCTATCGCAAGTGCCGATGGCCGATATTTGTCATTATGAGCACGAAAGGAAAGAATCATACAGATCCTACTTGGTTGCAAGCTCCAAAAAGTTGGTATCAAGTGCAACCGTGCATCGAAGGCTTCACGAATCTGTTCCTTATGCGAAGTGACGAGCTATTTACGTCCCGTTCACGTCAGGCCACAGGCGGGAACGTTTGCAGTGGGTATGCCAACATGTCCGCTAGACGCGTGATCAAAAGAGGACAGTTCTCTTTATGGATTAGTCCAGGTTTTGTCTCGAAAGCAATAATAAGCTTATATTCATTTGGAGATAATCTGGAACTTGTTTTCATCCATGACAAATCCGTGAAAGAGATGCATACGGATCAGGCAGTGTTTGTGTTTCAGGTGGTATCTCTTTGGGTGGACGCACAGACTTCCAAGCCTTTTCCCGTGGAAATATTAATGCTCACACCTACGGAAATAATACCTGGATGCCTATATGTGCCCTTATGCCGGGGCAATAAGGGATGCTTTCCTGCTACAGGATGATAATGCAAAACCACACAGGGCTCGTATCGTGAATGCTTATCTTGAGAAGGAAATAATTCAGTACATGCGGTGGCCAGCTCAATCACCGGGTCTTAACCCTATTGAGCATGTTTGGGACTCTATAGGATGACGTGTAGCTGCTCTCAATCCCCCTTCTAGGACCCCAGCCCTTCTTTCAACTGCCTTGGAAAAGCAATGACTTACACTTCCTACAGAATTAATAGACAGCACAATTGAGGGCATCCCATATCGCACCATGTGCTGTATTGCTTCTAAGGGGTATTATCTCCCACATTAAAGGTACTTTGCCTATATCAAACCTACACAACCAATTTGCTCATTGTATACATAATGCTAATTTCTGTAACACCATACTTGTCCAGTGATTTCTTTTTATGTTATTTTATACAACCTCTGACCGTAAAAATTGGTGAATGAAGTCAGAACGGCCGATCTGGCAATACTGGTGAAACAAAACGCTGCACATGTGTAGCGGCAGGTGTTCACCATCTACCTCAACTGTTGTTCAGTTGAGCGTCATTTGTGCTCCGTGTAAAGGCTTGTTTTACAAAGTGCTTGTTTAATGCGCTGGTTCTTAACTGAGAACAGAAAACTGAAAGAATAAAAGATCAATTAAAAGTTTTGTTTTAAGCTTAGCAAGACGCTGAAAGAAACTTATGCGATGCTGGTACGTGTTTATAAAGATTAAAACTATCCATGAAATGTGTGTATGTGTGGTTCACCTGTTTTTGAGAAGGCCGGGGCAGTGTTTATGAATGCCCGCGTAGCGGAAAACCAGTGACCTCCGTCAGTGATGAATGCATTGAGAAAGTGAGTGTCACCTGTTTTGATAGTCAAGGCATTATCCATAAAGAATTTTTACCTGAGGGAACAACGATGAATGCTTCAAGGTATATTGAGGTTTTGACTCGTTTCATGAATCGTCTACGTATGGTACGATCCCAGTACGCACAACAAGGTTCATGGTTTTTTGCTCAAGGCAATGCTCTCCCTCACACTGCCAATATCGTCAAATAGTTCTTAGCAAAAAAGGGTGTGGAGCAAATTGAACATCCAGATTTCAATCTTCCATACTTCTTCCTATTCCCACGATTCAAACTGGCTTTGAAAGGAAAGAGATTTGACGATATTCCTGACATCCAACGAAACGTGACAAGGCTTTTGAACTCCATCCCAAATGAAGACTTCTTGCAAAGTTTCCAGGACATGTATAGCAGATCTCAGCGGTGCATAGTTTGTTCGAAGAAAAATAAGGTAACTTTCATTAATATTTCATTTGCGTTAATGTTACAGGACTATTCACCGAACTTTATTGCCAGAGGTTGCAAACTCCTGCGTTGTATAATATGTATAAGTTTCATTAAATATTCTACGCATAATTTTTTAAGTTATCGGCATTTTTGTGATATTACCTTAATTTATGTTAAATTTTGTACATTGACATGATAGGCCACAAGGCCCGAAAATGTTATAGTATATCTGTGTGTGTGCTGTAATAATTGATAAAGTCTTGGCAAACTGTATCGCAAGATAAGATTTAGAATTCTTTTTTTTGCTTTGCATCAACATATAGAAGCATATAATGATACTGGAAGAACAATTGATGATTTTAACAATCAATATGATATAACACATCGTTGAACCAACAACTTTACAATTTAAATTGTTTCATTATTAATATTTGAATTTTACACATGTTTAACTGCATGAAAACAATTCATTTCTTCTTAATAATTCGTCCCCTCCCCAAAAAGAAAAACAAATCGTGTAAAATTCACATAGAGCCATCCATACATATTCATATGTGAACTGACTTTGCTACTGGAGGGTCGCGGTACTTTATGAATTGCAAAGGACATTTTCAATTGTAGTTGTGCTATGGCCAAAAAGGCGGGTATATATTAATTGATTTCAACAAAAGCAGCAGGACCATACAAGGGATCCATGGAAAAGCACTTTTGAAATCCTACTACGATAGCTGTGGAATATTTCAGAAAAGTTTAATGTTTTGTATTTTTCAAAAATATAAATAAACTGCTGTTTGTAAAAAAATGCAACACCATATGAAGGAATAATCAGAATTAAATGAAATTTAATGCACAAACGACTTGTATTAGTACAAATAAATGACGAAATTTTCAAAGCAAAAAAAAAAAAAACAATATTAAGTGTCCGAAATCAGTATTTTGTGTAGCCACCACGCGCTGCAAAGAGTGCTGCTATAAGACGTGGCATGGAGTCGAACAGATTTGAATGTCTGCTTGTGGAAGAGAATTCCATATTGCTTGTATGTGCAGCAAAAATTCATCTTTTGAAGCTGCAGGACGCGGATCACGAGCAAGACGCCGACCAACCACATCACACATGTGCTCAATAGGCGACATATCCGGTGAATAAGCAGGCCAAGGAAGAAGTTGCCTGTGTTGGGCTGAACAGAAGTCTCAAACAGTCTTTTCAACGAATGTGTATGTGCATTATCCTGCTGAAAGAAAGCTCCAGGGCTGCCTTGAAAGAAGAGAACGACTTCGGGCTATAGCACTTGGTGGACGTACATGTTGCTATTGAGATTACCCTCAATTCGTAGCAAATTAGGCCGTCTATGATACGAAATCGCACTCCAAACCAAAACTCCGGGTGTTAGGCCACTATTTCGAATGATAATGCACTCTGGAAGGCAGCGTTCACCGGCATAGCGTCTAACACGAATGCGGCCATCATGGTCCTACAAATTGAAGCTTGGTTCGCCTGAAAAGACAACTTGGTGCCAATCAGCTTGTCAGGCTCTGTGCTCATGAGCCTATTGCAGACGCTGCCATCAATGGTTTTCCTGTGTAAAGGCACCCTTGCACGCAATACACGGTGCAGCAGACGTCGTCAAATTGACGAAGCTGACATTAGTACACCTGTAGCAGAAGACCAACGTGCTGCCAACTGCCTGGAGGAAGCTTGTGACGGAACTATACGGTTTCCACTAACCTCCTCAATATTTCCTTAAAGTTTTATTTATTTCAACCAATCTCCGCCGGGAGCCAAAGCGTGATTTATGCAAATGAGATACATTATATAAGTTCGGGTTTAGCGAGTTAACAAAAAAAAAGAAGAGTGAAGAGTTAGGAGAGTGAAGTCAAATGAATTAAAGCATCGGTAGATCAACACGCCGTTGTTGACAGTATTAGTTGGCAGTTATGTGACGAGCTACGCCGGAGAGCAGTAGATTGAAATTGCAAAAGATTCCGTATTACCGAGTGGGGATCCTTATCTATTATCTTATCCAGCATGTAAGGAATTCATCACCACGACGGAACAGCTGACGTCAAAAGTATAAGGTTAGTGATTTAGAATATTGTGAATACGTGTACGTGTTTTAGCTGTAATTGTACGTGTTTGATATTTCGTGGATTCAGTCGCGATTCCGTAGTTCCGCTAGTAGTAACTCCTTCTCATACTCCACTGTATTTTATTTCTCTTAAATTTGAATCGTGTGATTATAGACTTCCGTGGTTAATAAGCATCAATAAATATAGTGATTTGTAATTATGTCTCTTGATTTCTCTAATCCGCCTACACGTCCAGAAACATTTAACGGTAGACGGGGAGATGATAATCTGAGGGGAGGGTATAATTCACGACAAGCTGTACGGTCATTCCCCGCCATGCGGAGCAGGTGTCGATCCTCGCGCGCTTATGTCACCTTCCGTCGTCCACTGCCAGTTTTTCGAGTTGTTCGGTGTTCGTCGGCCCACTGCTTCCAAATTTGCATCACTGTAGAACTGTTCCGTTGCACACGAGCTCCTATGGACTAAATTCATGTGACGTCACGATCACGTGAAAACTGTGCCACGTGATTACGCTGCCGGTTGTTTACTGTTATAGCTACGATTATTTTGTTATTTTAGTTTAACATTATAATTTTTAAAACGTCTTATTTTGCTTAAATGGTTGCATCACAAGAAAAAGAAACGATTAGTGTTTGGAAAAAAATCATTTTTTAATATTGAACAAAAAATCTGAGTGTTTTTTTAACTTGTTCTCTCGTACTTGTTATTGTTACTTCATATAATGTAAATAGAGTGTTTTTCATTGTAAGCATGTTTTGTAATTTCCATAAGCCATTAATTCAAGTGACATAAAATATATGAATTAAATGTGTACATAATTTGTGCTATGTGTTGCTGTAACTGAGTTAATAATTAATGAAAAAGCTTCTAAGTTGCATAAATTTTTTCTGTTCAAGATAGTGTTGAAATTTTTTGTAGATACTCCCAAACATATGTTCTATCAAAGTTAGTGTTGATTTCGGTCTGAGATATCTGGTTATATGTTTAAAAAAATGCTAAAATTAACATTTAAAAAAAATTCGTGTTTTTTCAAAGTTTAACAAAAAATAATTTTAAAAAAAACAATGAAACAGATTTTCAAATCCATACAAACTTAAGTTCACAACAATCTATTAAACATATGTCTCGTAAAATGACTAAAAAATTTTAAAATTTCAGCATTTTATAACTTTGAAAAAATTTAAATTCTTAAGTCATAGCTGGTTGAACTGTGTGTGACTTTTTGCTTTCAGAATCAACTTAATATACCTTATATTTTGCCTGCATATCAAAAAAGTATATTTTAAAAAGGGTACTTTTTAGCTTTAAAAACAAAGTGACTTATGCCAATTTAAAAAAGTACCTCAATTATTTATGCCTGGTTGTATATTTTTTCTTGTTTTGAAAATTCTTATTTTTGAATGCTGTGACTGAAATATATTCAATTACTTTTATGACCTGAAAATTTTATGGAATATCTAATGCAACAATCTTGTGATTCACTGTTTTTTTTTAAATTCACATATTTTTAAATGTTATTCATCATTTGAATTGTACAGAAATATTTGTTTTGTTTACATGATACATTTTTAATTTAATTGTGAATGGAAATTTATGCGATTTTTCATATATATATATATATTGTATTTTTTCCATCTGTCTTGTAAGAATAAAATTCATTTTCTATGGATAAATATTTATTACTGATCAAAAACTTTCATAAAAACTCACTCTATTATGAGATGAACAAAGAAAACTTTTTAAATAAAGTAGATCAACATGTTATAGGACCTTCATATAAAGAAAAAAAAGTTATTGAATTTGTTATAAAAATTGTAATGTGTGAATTTTTATTATCGTTCATACTTGCATTAATTTGTGATCCAAGTGTCGCCTACCCATGCAAATCTGTATTGTGTAATGTTATTTTTTACAAAAATTTCAATTTTGTATAGCGATGTTTAATATAGCAAGCTTTCTGTGCACATACATGATTTAAGGTAACTTTTTAATATGCTGAAAGAGCTCTCAGCACTTGCTATAGTAACTGCAACTTAGAAAAAATATTAAAATAGTTAATGCATGTAGAAATAACTAAATTATTTAGCATGTATTACAATATATCTTGTGTGTTTTCACAGGTTTTGAAATCAGAATTAATATTTGTAATACTTCTAAATCTATCTTCTATTTGTGAAATAAATATATCAATATTACAGTGTTACAGAAGTTTCTTCTAAATTCCTCTACCGAGTTTTTTTTATAACGTGCTAAGTGATGCACACACAAAAATTTTTCAGGGGGGAGGGGGTCCATCGTCGAAAGTCCCCCAACTCTTATCATACCTCAAGACAACAATTGATTCTTCTGATTTTGTCAACAAAAAACAGTAAAAAATAAATTATTGAATTAACAATATGCTTTAATTAATAAAATAAATTAATTACAAGTACTTAATTAAATTTTACTCTTTATATATAAAAAGTCATAGCTAAAAAAAATTTCCACTTTTAAAAGATAATTACTAAGTAAATCAGACAGTCACAAATGGAGAATGTTATATTTTATTAGAATCATTTTAGATATCTTTATATGTATTAAGTCTTTATATGCGATACATTGTAAAAATAAAATTCATTTTCATCAAAGAACTGACCGACAATAAAATAAATTATTAATTTGAATTTTAAATGTAAGTAGGCAAACTTGATGTAAATATAATATATTTTATAGAAAATTGTAACTTTTCATCTGTAAATACGGAAGTACTGGAAAAAATGAGAAAATTCATTCACAACATGTTTGATATACATAAATTCACACCCATGTGAAGAACAGGCATATAAGCACAAAGGAAAAAATTTAAGAATTTATAGTATTGGTTGGTAAATCAAACCACAAAATATTACAGGATCATTTCAAATATCCGACACTGGTATATAAGCCATACTATTATAAAATATGCAATTCATGAAAGCATTTCATATAATGTTTATATTCAATAAAACAATATGAGGTGTAATTTTGCATATATTATTCACAAAATTTTAAAAATTTTAATTTAAAAAAAAATGAAAACAATTTACACAGTAATAATTGTACATAAATATCAAGAAAACATTAAAAAAAATTTTTCTTTTGTAACAGAAGTTTTAAAATCTTTTGCTTCATATAATATTTAAATTATATATTTGTATGAAAAACATATGATGAAAAGAACTGAAATTATAAAATTATTAATATAAAATATTTACATGCACACATTTTACAAAAACAAATTTAAAAAAAATACAGTATTATAATACCTCAGAAATATCCTGCTCCTTCCTTTTTTTAATTAGTATTTCTCTTTTTTAAATAGTTTTTTTTATCAATTTGCATGCATGCTGGTATTTGGTGTTTTTCCGTCTGATTCTAAATCTTTTACGGGATTCGAGCATCACACCAAGATCATGCGAACATTTTTTCAAAGGTATATGTAATGCTTTTTGGGTCTCTCTCACAGTACGTAGAGTCCTTTTGTTGAATTCACAAATTGCTTCCATTATGGCATGTGTAACTCTGTCTTTACACACAAATAGCTTCTTTGGACACTTTGACCAAATCATGTTGTACAAAATTTCATTAGCATTTTGGGTTCTGCAATTAACACACTTTTTCAAAAGTTCATTTGAAGCAAGCCATTGATAAAGAGAAAGGATATGTGGCAAAGGATAAGATAACTGCTTAATTCTGATGTTAGGAACTAATTTGTTTTCTTCTGTGACAGATGTATTCACAGCGTCACTACACACTGCGAGAAACGATTTTCAAAACTGAGAGCAAACAGCTCACTTTTGAGTACTTCACATTCTCAAAATAGCTCCGATGCACGCTTACTCAAATCTGAGAATCGCATATTCTCATATCGAGACACAAGTACATTCTCATTTTTGAACCTGTTACGGGATCAAATTTTTGAGAATGAAAGATCGATATGAGTATATAATGCACTCATATTTGAATCTGTTAATGTATCAAATATGAGTTAAAACAATAAAATGAGTATGAATAGCATTTATTTTCGGTACTGTTGATCTAATATGAATTTTTAACACAAAAATATTTATTAACCCAAATCTTAAGGGATTTAAAAATGTGATACCTGAGTTGTAAATGTTCACTTTCTACATCTTACGTATTATTTTATTTTCATTTCATGAAATTTTTACACTTAACTTCGAAATCAAAATTCATTTTACATTTATTGTGTGTAACAAAAAGGTACTCGCATATTATCGCGAAAGTGCCTAAGTTAAAGATAACTCGCCAAATTTTGGCAGTAACGATTTCGCATGTGTCCTACGCGCTGAATTAGCAACCATGTACTTCGTTTTATATAATGTCGCCAATACGGTGGCGACAATACGCAAGTATCAACAAAAATATTACTTTTCGAGAAAAAAAAATGCAACTATTATTTGATCACAAACTGCATGTCTTCGAACTTTTACCGCAAATATAAATCTTTGAAAACTGCAAAATGAATTCGATGTAATAGTTAAACAAATGTGTATGCATTTGAACTAGTTCCAGAAGCAATTTGATTCATTATTTATATTTATGTTTCTCTAGAAGCATTATATTGTTTCCTTAAAATCATATACAAGCAGAAAATTAACTTTTATTTAAAAAAATTCAGCCCTTCAATAATAAGTTATTAGAAATATCTAGGAAACATTATGATAAATAACAGATTTTTCTAAGTAAAATTTCAAAACAATGCCAGAAAGAAATAGCTTTTTTACATATTATGTAACCTGAAGAAAAAACCTTTTGACTAAACTAACACTCATTAGGCCCAGGTGTGTAAGTACTCTTTATATCAATTGTTTTGTTTAAATAGAAACATCTATCCACATGGAAATAAAGAAAATGCATTGCTATATTAAAAATTAAGATCGTTTTTTGTTAAATCAACTGATTTTACCACTCTCCTATCACCAAAGAAACAAATATTATAGTTTTTAAGTTAATGGTTTTTTTAAAATTAAAATACTAAAAATTTCATCCTTAGAAGAATGTAAAAACAACTAAAACAGTAGATTTTTGCATTAAAAACATTTAAAATAAACAAGTTTTTAACCAACTGGAAAGAGTTTTTAGAGAAGTTTCTGCACCATTTAAAAGAAAAAATAACATCCCAAGGAGCAACAGAATCATAATCTAGCCATTTTTCTACTTTATACAGCATTTTATTTTCAATTATTCACTGTTAACAAGAAAAATAAAACAACCAAAATCATATTGTTGAAATATTTATTCTGGAAATTGTACACATACATATATACATAAAAAATAACAAGAATATAAGTGAAATTTTTGAAATTTTTTTTTATAACACTATCTAATCCATATTATAGTCAACTCCATCCTTATTTGTGCAGAACAGATTATGTTTTAGTGTATATTATTGAATTATCATTGTAAATATAGGAAAGTGTGTAAAAGTACATAAATAAACAACTTTTTAATTTTTTTATCAAATCATGTCTTTGAGTTACAAAATGTGAGTGAAAATGCCTTTCAAACAGTGTTGTTTCAAATAAATTACATGTTAGGATATGCGAGTCATCTAAATTATTTACTGCAGAATTTATAGATAGCTGGTTCTGAAAGGAATTTTGAAAGTTCTCATTAGAGTAAATTTTTACAAAGGTTGTTCATAATTATATAGTTTTCGAAATGACTATCTACAAAATTTAGCATAACACATGTAGTGATATGCTATACCTGTATGAGTATTTAGAACATAATGACAAAGCTACAATGTGAAACCAATGTCTTTGGCAGAAAGTGCAAAATGTATGAAATTCATAGATTAATTTTATCCATAAAATATGTATAAAAAAAAATTCAGAGCTATATCAAAATTTAAAACAAATTATGAGTGGAAACATTAAAATCAAGATTTGTACTAACAAGCAGAATGAAATTAGTGCAAATTAAAAATAAAGCATTCATAATTTAGAAACAAGATAAAAGATTTAAAAAATACAATTTTTATAAATATTGCACGTCTACTGAATTTCACATTTATAAAAACAACAGTTAAAAAAATACCACACATTGGAACAATATATACAGGAACTAATTTGTTATCAGTACACTACACATTAAACATCTTTAGAAGTGGTTTTGAAATCGCTGCAAATAAATTTTGGCATCCAATAGTATTCAATCAATGATGATGGTCTCCCACTAAGAACTCAACATGACAATAATTTAAAAGAATGGCTTATTCCTGGCAAAAAGGAATTACATTAAGAAGCAAAACATAAGTACTTTTTTTTATAGAAAACCAATTAGAAAAATATGAATGCCAGGATTTAAGAAATAGAACAAAAGGTATTTAGAATGCCAAGAAAAAAGCAGAAAAAAATAAAATTGAAACTGGAAAAATAATAACTGCATATAAAAGAGTGGGGTGCTCAATATCAATTGTTATAATTTCTTACTAGTTCTATTCCAAAATGCAGAGTTAGTGTAAAAATGTAGTACAGAGGACCCCACGCCTTTACCACGATGACATTAATTTTCTAGTTAATCATTTTATTCTTATATAAGATTTATTTCTTACTTTTTAGTTTGATAAAAAAGCATGTTTTCTTAAAACTATAATTTAAATTAATTGTGCTTCAAATACGCCAGACTGAACAAATTACGTATTATCACAACAAATGCCAATCTAATAATACACACCAAGTTGGCAACCCTGATTGGTAATTGCGTCTTATTGCAACCTATTAGCGATATTATATGAAATGAAGCACCTGGCAGCCAATTCAGTGTGTACCACACATAGGAAATCGGGTGGCCAACTCAGCGAGTTATTTAGAGTCAGCGATTGTCGCAAAATACACAAGTACCCTCCGAGTTCCTGTGTGTTGAACGTGCTGAATTGGCAAACAGGTGCTTTGTTTCATATAATGTCACCAATTGGTTGTGATAATACGTAAGTACCAAGATTTATGTTTTTTCACTTGTGTACAACATACCTGCATACAGGAGTTTTTGTACCCAAGCTGTATTAATTTTTGGTACTTTCATAATATTGCAACCATATTGGTGAAATTATATGTAATACAAACATGTAGTCAACCTGGCGCATACGACACATGCAAAATCAGGGTCACCAACTTGGGCACGTTATCTTGAACATTGCATTGTTGTGGTAATATGTTATCGTAAATCTGGTTGGTTTGGTGCACACTTTTAACACAAAAAATAAGATTGAATTTTATGCGTGCACGTTATATACCAGGTATAAATACGAGCTTTAAAAAATGTGAGCACAGGAAAAAAAATTAGATTTCTACATAGATCAAAATAATGGTTATTTAAAAGAATGGCATTCTTTATGAACTTAAAGGGCTGCACTTCTAGATGTATACTATTTTTTACTAAGCTTAGAATAAATGACTTTCAAACTTAAGAGCATGACTCCGCATACATCTCAGATTTCTTCATGAAAATGGGGGTGCACATTCTCAGCAAATTAAACATTAAAACTAAAATTGCTACTTGAAAGTATAAGTGCAAATACGATGGTATACATGATATGCCAGATTTTATGGTAAAAACATAATTTTTTCTCTACCTTTCTTTAATGAGTAAAAGCATAAAATATATTTATATTGGGTTAAATATAAAGAATCTGATATATATACTTCATTTATTTCATCCAAATAAACAAAACACTATAGTCACAATAAAGGAACCATAAAATAAATGTATTGAATATATTTCTTTATGAGAACTTTTAAGACATTTTCCATAAGTTTACCAATAAGCTAGAAAAGTTCTTTAAAATCTACAAAAATTAGTCTCTTAAAAAGATTACTAATTGAAAACAAAAATTTATTTTGTAGGCTTGCTTTTCAAGACATGCAAGCTATTTTAAAGTTCAATATGAAATAAAACTATTCCAATGTAGCAAAGGAATACTTAAATTATTATTTGCCTATAAGCAAGTGCCCAAAAAATCACAATGTGACTTATTATGAATCAAGTAAATTTCATTAAGATATGTGACTACCAAAATTCGCAGTTTTGGTGAAAATTTTCAAAAATTACTTTTGTGTTTTTATTTTAAAACTATACATTTAAGATTCCAAAAACACTCTATTTTTGTTTCTATGATATCTAGAAGCAAAGTTATAGCATAATTAGTAAACTGGAATTGGAGTTAACAAAACCAGATGCTGATCCTACACAAATATTTTTAAGATATTGAATTTAAATTTCAGAACATGTTTTATTAGTTCTATCTGTGTTATGAATCAAATCTAATCTCTGTGTATATACAGTGAACCCAAAAAGTGTTCGTACACTTGCAATTTCCTATAAAATTTATT